>PVIW01006149.1:0-49224 GCA_004026585.1 Noctilio leporinus
GAACAAAACTAACAACAAGCAAAACAGAACCAAGTATATGAATACAAGGAATAGGCCTTCAGTGGTCAGGGGAACAGGGTAGGGGGGAGGGAGAGGTAGAGGCAAAGATGGGGAGCAGCTTAGACAAGAACCTAGTATAAAGGAACCATGGACATGGACAACAGGTGGGATTGACTTTGGGGGGAATGGGTGGGTGGGTTGGGGGACAGAGGGGAGCAAAAAAGGGATGGATGTAACACAACAACAATAAAATTTTTAAAAAAATTGAACAATCAAAAAAAAAAGAAAAAAGAAAATAGACAAAACTAAGAGAAACACAAAAATTGTAAAAACCTAAATCATTATTTCATTTAATTTAGAAATTTAACACAGCAGGTGTGTTCTTTCACTAATGAGGTAAGGAACCATATCATATTGTTGCAAAATAATATATTACTTATACTTTTCAATAATTGTTTTAAAAATAATATTGAGAAAGCAGTTTTCAGATAGACTTCTCTTGATTTCTTTTGTTTTATTTTGTTTTTTTCTTTAATTTAATTTTGTTGTATTACATCCATCCTCTTTTTACTCCCCTCTGTCCCTTTCCCCACACACCCATTCCCCCCACCTCCAAAGTCAATCCCATTTGTTGTCCATGTCCATGGTTCTTCCATACTAGTTCCTTGACTAAATTACTCCCCTTCTTTGCCTCTTCCTCCCCTCTTCTGCCTCCCCCTTGACCACTGAAGGTCTATTAATTGTATTCATGTATCTGGTTCTATTTTGTTTGTTTGTTTGTTTTGTTCATTATTGTCCTGTAACGGGTGAGATCATATAGTATTTGTCTTTCACTGATTGGCTTATTTGACTAAGCATAATACTTTCCAGTTCCATCCATGTTGTTGCAAAGTGTAGGAGTTCATTCTTTCTGCTGTGTAGTATTTCATTGTATAAATGTACCAAAAATTTTTGATTCAATCACCCACTGATGGGCACTTAGGCTGTTTCCAGCACTTGGCTATTATAAATAGCGCTGCTATGAACATAGGTGTACATAGGTTCTTCTGAATTTGTGTTTCAGGGTTTTTTGGGTATAGTCCTAGTAGTGGAATTGCTGGATCAAAAGGTACTTCCATTTTTAGTTTTTAGAGGAAACTCCATACTGTTTTCCATAGTGGCTGCACCAGCCTGCATTTCCACCAGCAATGCACCGGGGTTCCCTTTTCCCCACATCCTCACCAACACTTGTTTGTTGATTTGTTGATGATTGGCATTCACAGTAAAATTTTAGATATCCTATGCAGAAATATGTATACTGACACTTCTCCAAGGGCATTTATAATATCATCAAAAAGAATAAAATAATTAGGAATAAATTTAACTACAAAGAAGAAAGTTCTTCACACTAAAAATTATAAGATATTTATGAAAGAAAGAAAACAAAGGTAAATGTGAACAGATCTCATATTCTTGAATTAAAATGAATATTGTCAAAATGTCCATAGTATCTCATGTGATCTACACGTTTAATGCAATCGTATCAAAACTACAAAGACATTTTTTTACAAAAATATACAAAACATCCTAAATTTAATGTGGAACCAAAAATAACCCTGAATGACTATAGCAATCTTGAGAAAAAAGGATAAAACAGAAAACATCATACTGATTTCAAATTATATAGGAAAACTAGAGAGTAATTATTTGGCTTCCCCAATTATGTGGGATGCTGCCAAAGAAGGTCATTATACACTAATAAAGGAGCCAATTATTAAGAAGATACAATAATCATAAATATATATATATGTGCAAATTTGAGCAACTAATAGATCTAGAGAGAGAAATAAACAACATAATGATAACACGGGACTTCAATACACCCACTCCAGACAATGGATAGATCATTCAGTGAGGTAATCAATAAGGAAACATTGCATTTTAACCATACTTTGGATCAATTATTTCTAACAGATACATACAGAATATCCTTGCAATAGTAGTAAAATATATTTATTCTTCTCAAGCTCACATGGAAACTTTTCCAGAACAGATCATATAATAGGTCACAGAACAAATCTTAGCAAAACTAAAATAATTGAAATCACACCAAGTATTTTTTCCAACTATTGTAGTACAAACTAGGAAAGTTGAAACCTGAACAGATATGAGGAAATTAGATTTCTAAAGGAAAAAACAAAAGGGAATTTAAAAATATATACTGAAACAGAGGAAAATGGAAACACAATGTATGAAAACCTGTGGGATGCTACAAATCAGTTCTAAGAGGGAAATTCATAACAATGATGCCACTTGTACATCTTTTCTTTTGTTATAGCAGCATCCCACTTCTGGTACTAAAATTTGTATTAGCTTCCTGTCACTGCTATGACAAATTATCACAGATTACCACAAATGTATTGACCTGAAACAACATACATTCATTATTTTCCATTGCTGAAATTAACTTTTTACCTCATCAGATACACATTCATATTCTGGGAATAAGAAATTGGGCACTTGTTAAAGGGGTATGATATGGAGGCATTATTTTGCCCACCACAGTAAAGTATGATTAGATTCAATATTGAGAATAAAAACTTGATTGCAAAATCAAACAAAAAGTAGAAAGAATTTAACTGAAGTGGCACGAGGATGTATTAAGTTGCTATTGCCAACATAAGAAAGAAAGATTATATGTACTTCAACTAAATATGTATCTGTGTAAGATTCTATTCATTTACAATAAGTAAAATTTCTGTTAGGAACATCTTTTCTGTTAATCTTCACAAAAGTGGTGAGTTAAGAAACATGGACAAACAAGCAAAACAGAACCAGATACATGAATACAATGAATAGACCTTCATGGGGGAGGAGGGAGGAGGAGGCAAAGAAGGGGAGTGGTTTAGTCAAGGAACTAGTATGGAAGAACCATGGACAGGGACAACAAGTGGGATTGACTTTGCAAGGGTGGGGGGTGGGGGAAGTGGGTGGGTGGCTAAGGGGACAGGGGAGTAAAAAGGGGATGGATGTAATACAACAATAAAATTAAATTAAAAAAGAAAAGAAACATGGGAGTGAAAAAGCAGGAAGAACAAAGGATGGCACTGAGAGTTTTAGCTTTCATATTGAATCAATGGGTTGCCCTTAGTTAGTAGTTATACCTTTGATGTATTATGCAACATTATGAAAAAAATCACTTGCTATTATAATTCATGTGTTAATGTGATAACTAATAACAGGACAAGAACAAAAATTACTGTATAAATTATAGTTTTAGGAATAAAGTTGACATAAGGGATTTTGTCCATCACCCTTTAGTTTTCTCCTACTCCCTTTTTTCTTACCCCACTTGCATTGTTAAGGGATTTAATGTCTTATAAGTGATGCTTTCTTTAACCATATGATTATTTTTGTTATTCTCACACACATATAATTATATGTGTGTCTGTGTTAGATTTTTTTGTTTTATCTACCCACCTTCATGCAGGTTTTATTTAATGTTAGGTTTACATGGTTTTGAAAAGTTAAAGATCAAAAAATTTGATAGAACTCCTAATTTCCTTCCCATTTGGGGAAAGTGTTGTCATATAAAGTATTTTTGAATCTAGGTCCAAAAAAAGCAGAGATTCATGTATTTGGTCCTCACAATAAAAAGTAGGCAACCAGACTAGACTTCTTTCTTGTTTCTATTCCATATCAATTGTACAGTGGATTAAGTAAAATATAAACTCTTCAGGAACCCATTTTCAAAGAACCTGATGTTCATTATATTCTTCTGCAACATAAAAGCTCTGACTGTGTGCCATAGAATTGTTCAAGAACCTCTATAGAGGTTATAGTGTGGATTGTTGAAGGGATTCTTTGAACACTTCTTGCTATTGGAGGTGAAATGAGCATTCAAAATTCAGTTTCTTGTAGGGATAGGGCCACATTGAGCTACTATTACTTCTATCACTTCTTTGTTTAGAATTCCTTTTTTTTTTTTTTGTATTTAGAAAGCTTTTGTTACTTGGGATACTCAAGCACACACACAAATACAGAGTCAACTGTTAAGGCTTCTGTGGAAAGCAACTATGTGGTTAGAACAAAATTATTTGAAAGCTCCAAAAACATCAATATTGGTAATAAATATGTTATGGTTTGGTTGCCCATTTGTTTAATCAAAATCGCTGGGTCCTTATAAGGAAAGATATGCTTTTCCTCCTTAGGTTGTAGGTTAGTTTTTATATACATATTATTTTTAAAAATAGAAACATTGTAAGTCTTAGAAAAATTGCTCTTTTTAATGAGCTATGTGAATCCAGCCTCCAAAGATGTGAGACAAAGGCAGAATAAAGCCAAGAACTATAATTAACTGCATGCTTATTTGCTAAAAAGTGTGTAATTCTCACTTCTGTCCCCAAACGGAGTCACTGGGATCACTATCATTAGATTGCCATTACATTCCTATCATTATAGAAATAATAAGACACAAGCTCTGGAATCTGCTTTTCTCTTTGTAATTTAGGTGTAGGTGTAAGTTGGTGATAAAATCAGAAACAGAAGTTAGTTTTAAATGTATTTCATAATTTTTATAAGGTGATAACTACTTACATATGTAAATAAATATATCTGGTCATTTTGAATAGTGGTTTAAGGTAAAAATAGTAATGTGCATATGATTAATATACTTTACCAAAGCATATGACTTAATTTGATGATCAATTCAATTATGAGTCAGTAGGAATGGTCCACTGTTTCTGTTTTTATAATTTACTTTTTTTTTTCTTTAATTGTGAGCATTGAGCATTTTGAGCATTTCCTACAGACTAATGCTGATTCTTCTACAGTGAATCCCTTTTACATCCTATCAGTTCTCAGGACTCTTTTCTTTGTCTTGCCTGCTTTTGATTCTGTAAGGCTTTGTCTTAAATCCTACGAAATGATTACTTCAGTGTTGTGCAAAGTTAAACCCACATTACCAGACAGATTTTCTGCTGTATGACTGCCCTTGGGAGGTCCAAATGCACAATGAAATGTTCAGACCTCTATTTAGCTGATGTCTCCATGAATCAAGTGTATCCTAGAAACATAAAATGGGCTCTAAGATAGAACCCAGCATGCAGATATAAATATTTATACACACGTACTTTTAATTAAACTCAAAATATCCTAAAATAAGCTTACCATTATTCTGGCTCACTTGTTCTTCCTTTATCCTTAATTATTTCACATATTCAAAGAGATAGCGAGAGGGGAGTGGGGAGGTGGGAAATGGTATTTTTTATTTTATTTTCAAATGTTGACCAGAGATAACTAAGATGAGAATTAAAGATTGGATTTGCAGCTGGAAATATCCTGGTGGTCTTGAACAGAAGGTCCCAAAAACATAGTGGGGACAAAGCTAGAATGATGTGACTTTGAAATGTTTCACTTTAAAGGAAGTGGAGCAAGCAAAAATATTTAACATTTTGAGTAATTTTACTATGAAAGAGGATATGAGAGTAAGAATCAATACTGGTAAAGAATCCAGATCCTAAAGAGTGTTTCTTGAGCATTGTTAACTATTTCTCATTGAAATGAGAAATAAAGAAAAATAGATTATATTGTAGAGAGGTGTGTTAATAATAGAGAGAATGAAATTTCATGCATATATGGAGGAATTAACCTTAGATATAATTCAGAAGATGTCCTTGTTTCCAAGA
Organism: Noctilio leporinus; assembly: GCA_004026585.1. NCBI lineage: Eukaryota > Metazoa > Chordata > Mammalia > Chiroptera > Noctilionidae > Noctilio > Noctilio leporinus. Next base: position 5,667 of record PVIW01006149.1, read on the forward strand.
GGAAGAAGGTTGAAATGAGGCACGAGGTGTGCTCTCACATTAGAAATGCTTCACTCAAGACAATAGAGGTGGGGGAAGATTATTAAAGATGAGTAATAAGGAAGCTGAGGTGTGACGCTGATGATGGTCTGTTCAAAAAGGATGGTAACAGAAGTAAAGGAGAAGATAATTGCTGATGCTAGCAATCATTCATTGAAAAAGGAGAATGAGCTTGTTGATAACTGTTTCAAAGAAGCAGGTTTTCAGGAAGGGGCAGGTGGAAGCCATCTGAAACAAGGAGAGCGGACTGCATCACTTCTAGGTTTAGTTATATTTGTGATGTAGGTGAAAAAGTCATTATTGGGAGAGCCATAAAAAACAGTGTAGTAAGGGCAAAGAAAACATTCAGAGATGTGGGTAAATATGTTATAGAATATTTTTATCATGGGTATTGAAGTATTTTTGGAATCATAAGAGATAAGAGATTGAGTCAGATGATCAACTATAAGAAGCCATGGATGAAAAAGAGTTTAGATGATAAAGGAGAAGCCTGTAGGGTTGTTTTTCTTGGGGAGCTTGAGATGATCAGAAATTTTCTTTGTGATGACATTTGTTAGTAAACAATTTCCTTAAGGAAGTGAATAATTAATGATAAATGTAGCCTACTTATCTTTATCAGTTTATAGTGATAATGTTGACTGTATGAGGTAGGAGTGGCATTTTCTTATATTTATTTTTTATTTGCTCACCTCCATCCCACATGGCAAGATGTTATGAGTCCCCTTCTGAGGTTGAAATGAGGAGAGAATGAAAGAGGGGATTTAGGAAGCAATATGTTTATTTGACATTCTTGTAGCCTAGCTTTTGTCAGGTCCCACTACCTCACTATCCTGTTAGTGGCACCAGATGTCAGCTCCTGCAGTGTTGGGTGCAGGACCAGCAAGTGATAATAGCAGGGAGGCCTCTGGTCTGGTAGCAAATAAGAATTTGGGCTGAGCCCCTAAGAGGGTTTGTATGCTTTATTGTCGTGTCAGCAGTCTAACAACCACAGAGCATGGCAGCTAAGTATCAGGGTACTCATGCTCGGTTGTCCCACCCTTGTCACATCTGCACTTAGGTTAATGACAGAGAGTCCAGGTGTCTCTACACTCACTCTCCTGCTGCCACATGGCTGGGTGCTGGAGAGTGTCAGCATTGCCATACATGGTTTCTCCACTCTCCCACAACATAGTGTGCACATCAAGTTTACAGCTGGGGCAGTCTTATTGGAACAATGGAGATTCTATGTCCAAGAGTTACATATGGGGCTGACATCAGCCTGCTCAGAGTTGCTAAATTAGTTACCTCTGGAGCCACCGTGTTCCAGAAGACTATCACTCTGGCTGACCCACAGGAAGGTCTGGTCATGCCTAGACAAATTGCTCTGGCCTAATGGCTTCCTCATCCTCTCTGAGACAAGAAGATGTTTAATAGGATGTTTTCTTGGGTTCTTTGGTGACACGGCTACCTTTCAACAGCTATCCCTCTACAATTCCCCTGCTCTGACTTACACACTGTATTGTATTGGTGGCTCACTCCTGTGCTACCTATTAGTGCAGATCTAAATTCTCTTCTGGTAAGGCCCACTTGTTCCTCTCTGTGATGCTTTTGTTCACAATTAAGGTATTCTCATGTTAATGCCCTCTCACTATGGATGAGTCATACTTTTTTTCTCTCAAGAGATTCTAAGAGCATAATTTACAGCAACCATTTGTTCCTCTACCTCATTGCCAAAGCTGGTAGTTCCATCCCAATCCCTTGGATTTCTCAGACAGGAATTACATACCTGTTTTCCACCTCTTTCACTGTCAGCAAATACATTTGAATATTGCTAAACTTTCCACTTGGAGAAACTTCACTGAGCTTGAGGTGGGAGTCTGGGAGCCCATCCCACATACACGGGCTTTCTGCCTGGAGACAGGGGGACACATAGGACAAAACAACATTCTAAAGAAATTATCTTCAAAACACCTTTGTTTCCCAACAGCCCAACCCTTTTATAAGTAGTGTTGTTGTTGGATGCTAGAGTTATGCAATACCTTGAAAAACAATCAAAATCATTTTTGAACTCTTCACATAATGCAACATTCTTCTTTTTAATATGTAATCTCTGTTATATTTCCATGACTTGGCTCAACTTTAAATTTAGTTTACCCTAGTTCCTTCCTGTTTTATTCTTAAACTAGCAATTAGTAACAGCAACACCCTACAGGAATTCTAGATCTGTCATGTAAAATGCAGCCCTGTCATCAGACCCAAATGGGGCAAGACAAGAACAGGTTATATAAAAGGTGTAAGAGCTAATCCAAAAATGGCAATCATTTGGTATCAAAATTAAGAAGGTGAGATTTAGAGGTTGTAGATCTCAGATATTTTTTATATATTTCTATTTTTTGAGATATTGGTTCTGTTTAGCATATCAGAGTCACAGAAATAATATTTTTTCTTACTCAAGTTCTAACTGCTTCTAACACTCTCTATATAACTTTTATTATATTTTAAAACAACTAGGTCTGGAGGAACTTGGGAACTGTTTCCTTACTTTTGCTACTAATTTTTAAGATTTTATTTTATTTTTTAATTTTAACATATTTCCTAATGTTTCATATGTTCTTCCCACTTATTTAAAAAATTTCCTCTCATGAAATAAAAAATATTTACCTATGTGATTTATAACTTTTATACATTTTATTTCTAGGTATACAATATTTATTTAAAATTTTATCCATTGATTTCATTTTCACTTGTGCATTCACTTTTATCGTATATTTAAGTTTTCATAACTTCCATTTTAGATATTAAAATTTAGGATGATATAGATAAGACACTGTTTAGAGATTGCTTTTTAAATTACTTTTTTTCTTGATTTTCTCATGCATATATTTAATATTAAAATATTTTGTTACCTAAATATTTATTTAGAAATTTGGGGATCTTGCTTAAATTTTGGTAAGTAAGCACTATAAGTCTTCACTATAAGTAATGCCAAGGAAAAATGTAGACCTTGTATTTTCTGGGAAAAGTGGTAAGAGGTAGACAGAAGAACCTCCATAAATTAATACATATTCAGTTGTTATGTAATTTACATGAAATAAATAATAGTATCTATTTTTTATCAGGAATTATTTCAATGAATAAATTATGGATTTTAAAGGAAGCTTCATGGGAATGATAATTTGGGGACTATAATATATTTGAAATCACTAATTTATTACAGAATTACAGGTTAAGTTATGATGCTTGAAAGATGTCCTTACCAATAATACCCCTTTAAATCTGTTAGTTGCACATTTAAAAACTTGAATTTTGTTCTAAACACATGAAATTGTTCCTTGACATTTTAATCTCACTTTTGCTCAGTTCAATTTAGAAATATGTTTGATAAATAGAAGATTTTGATTAGATATACTCCTTTTTATTGGTCTAAATCTAACAGAAAATGTATCAAAATCCAGGATATATTGACAAGCCTCATCTGTTTTTTGTGCTAGAAGATTTGTCTTTGGTTTCCACAATACCTGAGTTCATGCTCTTACCAATGAATGATCTCTGAACAGCATCCTAAATCTACTGCTGTCTACCACCTCTGATAGGAAGCAGTCCAGTTATCCCATTTCATCAGGCTTACATATAGAGACAGATAGATGGTTTTATACTGAATACTTAAACGTTACTTAAATGGGTTGTTCTTGATGATCAGTCTTATGTGGACACATAGTAACACTTTTGAGTGGAATATGAAAGAGAAAGAGACTTCTTTTACTCACAAGTCCTAGAAGAGGGAGGCAGGACATGCCACACAGGTAAACGACATGTGAGGAGCACAAATGGAGGAGGCTCATTCACGGAGGTGGGAGGTTCAGTGAGTTCTCTGACTGCCTTATTCTTATTCTACACAATGAGCACTTTATCCTTTTAAATCAAACTTCTACCCTATTTACCTTTTCATCTTCACCTTTCAAAATAGAACCATCTTTTTTCTATGACTAATCATTTCAGAATCATTTAAGATATGGGTATGTAATCTTTTTTGTTTGTTTGTTTTCCCTATTTCTCAGTACTGCCAGTCATGCTGGTTTTAAAACAATTTTTATTTAAACAAAACAACTTCATTCCATTGATTATCTCAATCCATTACACACTGTTTCTTTTAGCCACTCTTATAAAAATACACTATCAATATTACAACTTTATTATTTTTTAATTTCCACTCACTTTTTGGCCTACTTTGGTCCATCAATTTTTGAGTAAGATTTTTTCCTAAAGTAACCAATCAACAGGACTGGTTTTTAGAAAAGAATACTATTATGTCCATAGCTATTGCCAAAATAACAAAGTACTTATGCCCTGAGACAACTCCCAACCTAAACTAATCCCTAATCTTACCTTTTCACCACTAGCTTTACCTGATGCACCCTTTTGTTAAACTCCCCAAGAACTGTAACTAAAAGTTTGCTTGTCATAACAAGGGTACTCAATGCCATGCTTTCACTTTACAACCAGTAACTAAATTTTTTCATTTACAGGAGTAGAGTTCTCTTGGCTTGATGTCTTGAAATTATCTTTTTCCTTGACTATCATGACTCAGTATGTATCTGATTGTCCGTTTTATACTTCTGATTCTTTCCCTTTTACATTGAGTATTTAATATTTGCTTTTTGTTTTATAAATATTTTAGTTATTATTTTTAGAGAGCGGGGTAGGGAGAGAGGCATCAATGTATGGCTGCCTTTCACCTGCTTCCAGCCAAGGACCTGGCTGGAGACCTGGTTTGCAACCTGGTTATGTGCCCTGGCTGGGGAATTGAACCAGCAACCTTTGGGTTTGCAGGCCAGGACCTTATCCACTGTGCCAGCAGCCAGGGGTTTCAATTTTTGTTTTTAAACATTATATACAACTTTAGGCTATACATGGAATCTGTCTGGAAAAAGTCCAGCCATTGTTAATGTAAAAAGAATGGATTCTGGGACACTGATATAACCTGGTAGCCAAGGAGAGTGGACTGTAATGCACTTACATGAACAATGAAGACTTCACTGTACTAGTCAGTGGAAGCAATAGATGCCTACTGAGTGAGCATTGTGTACTGTGTGGCCATTGCATTCAAAATGAGCAAATAGAGCAATGAATCTGTGTTAGATTTTGCATTAAGCTTGAACATTCCTCCATACAGACTATTTAGATGATTAAGAAGTTTGCAGCTATGGACAACTATTGTTTGGCAGCTTCATTACAACAATGCACCTGCTCATGCACCACACCTCATGAAGAGATTTTTGGTGAAACACTAAGTCATCCAGGTGACTCAGTCCACTATAGCCCATATATGGCAACCTGCAACTTTTGACATTTTCTAAAACTAAAATCACATTTGATAGGGAAGAGATTTCAAACCATTGATGAAGTTTAGGAAAATATGATTGGGCAGCAGATGGCAATTGGGAGAACTGTGTGAAGTCCTAAAATGAGCACTTTGAAGGGGACTGTTACATCATTGCACTATATACAATGTTTCTTGTATCTTGTATCTTCTTCAATAAATATCTTTATTTTTCATATTACATGGCTGGATACTTTTGGAATGGACCATTTAATATACATACACCTATAAATACAGTTGTGAGTATGCAAAGCACAGAGTTTATTCCTGTATTATTATGTTTGTATTATTTTCCATATGAATAACTGTAGTCCTAATTTTGTCTACCCCGTACATATGTAGGTATATACATATACATGTGTATGTATAGTATATATATAGTATATATATATAGTGCATATATACATACCTTCTTGTAACCTCCATACTCGCTGTTTCCTATTATACAGGACCATTAGATACTGTATTCTTAATCATGAAAATATCATTTACCACCTATCTTAAATGCCACTTTAGTTATTTGCTTAGTGTATTTCCATTCTTTTTGTAGACCCTCAGTTCTTTGTGTTGCTGAAGCCCATTATATTAGTAAAAATTTTAACACCATATAATTTTTCTTCATTGCAATTATCAAATTAAAAGTATATCTTAATTTAAATTCTTACATGCCTGAAGAGAGACATTAAATAGCTAAATTCACAGTACAAAATAGTCAGCAGTACATGCACTGTTTATTGCTAAAAAATGGTGAGGGATGGTATCCTATAACTTAATCCACTAATAATCTTGCAGATAAATATGTAAAATGTCATTCTAAGTTGAATAAATATACAATATATATATTATATATTATATATTTTTCATTCACATATCAGTTCAGATAAATTTTTTTCCAGTAAACAACTTTCAGAACCAAAATTACAAATAAATAAATAAATAAAAATGAAGAAAGAAATAAAAGAAGAAAGCAAAGCTCAGGGATATTAGAATTCTTGATATTGAGATGTAATAAAGTTTCAAATGTGTACATCTACATATTGCAATCTGTTATTTTCTTAATAATATGAAAATTTATAAAGAGAACTGAAATTTGGATATGAAATGCTTAATAATCCAGTTTTGAAATCAATTTATATCTGCAGTTGATTAGCATTTTAATTATAATCTAATCCTATAGTATTCTTTTGTTATAATCAAATTAATAAAGTAAAAATTATGTAAGCTATGTAAATTCTCATAATTTAGAGCAATTTTGAAAGTTTTATAAAGGAATATTACATAGTTATGGTCTTATCAGAAAGTTTACAATATCTTTTTAAGATATTTTCTATTCATCATTTTTAGAGAGAAGGGCAGGGAGAGAGGAAGAAAGGGAGAGAAACATCAATGTATGATTGTGTTTCACCTGCCTCCAGCTAAGGACCTGGTTGGAGACCTGGCTTTACAACCTGATTGGTTGTGCCCTGATTGGGAATCAAACCAGTGACTTTTGGGTTTCCAGGCCAGCACCTTATCCACTGTGTCACCAGCTAGGGATGTTTAGAGTATTTTAATAGAGTTAACTTATATTTAACTTATATTTAACGGTGTTAACATATATATATATATATTATATATATATATAAATATTATATATGTTAAATATAAATAAATAATATTAACATATTTTTATATGTTGCATTTATTATTTTACTAGTTTATAATATTTTGAAGTAAGTTTTTTCATAGAATATGGTTAAAATGTTAAAAGTTTTTATTGGAGGTACCATCTTCCATAGTACAATAAGTATATTATTTTCAAAATGGGAGGGAGTCAAACAATGTTTTTAGTAAAACCTTAAATTCAACGGTTATCATTATAGCACTATGCTGTTAATTTTTTTCATAAATTATCAAATTCTGAATATCAATGTATCACTTCTATTGTTTACAGATATATAAAACACATTTATTTACATAAAGAAGATGGCAAAGAAATGTTCATCAATAAATTAATAATGAGAATTAAGGTTAAAGGACAATAGCATTCTTAAAAGTTTTTGAATTGATTCTAGAAATAGGATTTTATGATTATTTATTTGGTAGAGTACATATTTACAAATGTATGTGTGTGCATACATTCGTATGCCTTTATTTTCATATCAGTTCAAATAAGATGTTGCCAGAAATATAATTTTATAGCAAAAATTTTCAATCAAAGAGAAAAAAGAAGGGATAGAGAGAAGAAAAAGAAAGCAAGGAAGGAAGGAAGAAAAAAAGGAAAAGAGGGAAAAAAGAAAAAGAGAAACTTGATTACATTTAGAGCAAAGATCTATGTAGACTAAAACTTTAATAGTAAACCCCACATTCTATTCAATTTTATAGGCCATTTGCCTATAAAAATAAGCTTGTATCTGTAAGTACAAGAAATAACAGAAAAATATTTAATGATTAGGCACTTCATAAGAATAAACAGTTGCAAGCATGAAAAGAAAGTAGCCATGGCTGATGTGGTTCAGTGGATTGAGTACCAGCCAGTAAACCAAAGGGTGGATGGTTCAATTCCCAGTCAGGCCACATGCCTGGGTTTTGGGCCAGATCCCCAGTTAGGGTTATGTGAGTGGCAACTACACATTGATGTTTCTCTTCCTTTCTTTCTCCCTTCCTTCCCCTCTCTCTACAAATAAAATAAATAAAATCTTTTAAAATATCCACAATAGTTTCAGGTCCTGGCTGGTGGCACAGTAGATAAGGCACCAGTCTTCGAACCCAAAGGTTGCTGGTTCGATTCCCAGCCAGGGCAACAAAACGAGATTGCAAGCCAGGTCTCCAGCCAGATCTGTGCCTGGAGGCAGGTGAAAGGCAACCATACATTGACATCTTTCTCCCTCTCTGCCTCTCTCCCTTCCCCCGCTCCCTAAAAATAATAAATAAAATATTAAAAAATAAAATAAAATAACTGCAATAGTTTCTAAAGCACTGATATATTTCACAATAGAATACTACTTGGCTATAAAAAAGAAAATCTTACCCTTAAAAATATATAATGTAATTTAGAATATTTAGTTTAAGCAAGTCTTTTATAGGCCATAAATATATTAAAGAGCAAAGAGTTCAATACATTTGGATATTGGGAAAATTTGTGAATACAAAGTTTTATTAGATTAAAAAAGTGGCTGCTAAAGTAATGCAATGAGGGTGGCATATTCAGCAGAGTAAAGTAGAAGATTGACTTAGAGGAAGAATTCTTCCAAAACTAAGAAAATTAAATTAGTGAGCTTTTTAAAGAATATGGAAGATAATGGATATACTTAACATAAGGATTCCTGAAAGTGAGAACAAGGCAAATAAAAAAAAATATTTGAAGAAATAGTAGTGGATATTTCTCAACTGGATGAAACAAACAAAGGCTCTTCAAATAACAGGAAATATTAATGGAATGAGAAGAGGAAAATGAGTCATTCTAAAAGCCCATAATTATCTTAAAATGTTTTATACAGCATGAAACAGACATTGACTCCATCATTGTCTGACAAAGAGAAGGTTTAAGAAACACATATAAGGTAATCAGCAGTCCTCAGAAAGTACCAGAAATAAAAAGAAGGTCTCATGATTATACTGCCTTATATCCAAGAAAATTATATAATTCCAATAATAAATCTCTCTTCTATAGAACATTTCCTCTAAAGTGCAGAGTGACATTACGAAAATTTTTTGTTCTTACTGTCATTACTGTAGAAGATTGTCATTTCTTCCAATTGAGAAGAAAGTTCAAGTGAATTGTCAAAAGACTGACAATGAAAATAAAAGCAATAGCTTTTAAAACTTAATTGTAATCACTGTGTTTAAAATGAAAAATCAGACTCTGAACAACCCTGGGTTTTTGCTCTGAAGTGATTTATCAAGGAGAGAGGGAATGGTCCGGTATAGCAATTTTTAATTGATATGCTCTAAGAATTTTTGAAACATGCAATACCTGACTATTTAGTCAGGAACAATGACCGCTTTTCTTAGATGGTCAAATGTAAAAAAATAAATAAATGATAACAACCAACATAACCATAACAGTTTAGTGTGAATGAATCAAAATTATACCTATTTCTTATGTCAGATTAGCAAAAATGTATGTATTTTCAGTGTGCCAGAATTTTAGTTATTAGTTTATGTGTGCCAAGAGATGAAAAAGGTTGGAAATCACAGGTCTATTAAATAAAGTATAAACCAGGGTATATTTTTTCAAATAAAGGACCTAAAAGAATAAAATAATTATTTCCAAAAATTAATTTTGCAAAATTAAATACGTATGCTTTAGCCATAGTTGTATAATCTCTAAAATTTCAATTTGTGTAACATTATTTCCCCATTCTAGTTTCAAACAAAATACCTGGCAATTTAGAGTTTATTACTGTTAGACCTTTCTGTGGCAGTTAAGGTTCTTCCATAGATTTAATTTGTTTGAGTTTCAACTACCATAAATATGAGAAAAGCAATAATCTCTGATTTGCATGTTAAAAGCTTCCTAAATTCTTTTATATTGTCAAAATTTACTTTTAATTAATTGATTAATGATAAAAGTACAGTAATACCAAAGTCTAATTAAAAATACAAGCAAGAAGTTATATTCCCTATGTGTTCAGATGAGACTATAAATACAAAATAAAATAATTTCTTAATCATTATTGATTTTTAGATATTACATATGACAATTAAGAAATTCCACACATGTAAGTAGGCATAAAAAATCCCCTCAGAATTGTCAAAATAATGTTACTCTATTTTCAAGTTAGTTTCTCAATGTCCAAGAAAACTTACATAAATTATGAATAATTAATGATCAAAATAAAAAAAATTTACAGTGCAGTAGTTAAAGCATTAATACAATCTGACCCAGTTATTGGAAAACAGCCAGGAAGATATGTGGGCTATCAGACAGCCTGATTTGTTCAGAAGCCAGGAAAGATGACTAAAAAAACATTATGTTCAAATCCTAATTAAAATGTAAAATTAATATGTATCTACATGTCTGTATCTGTTTCTATCTCAAAATGTTATGTTTAATAAAAGCTGATAAGAAATCTGACAAAAAAAAATATAAAAGTGACACATCCATAGAGAAAAACAAAGAATGGTGTAATTTTCTTCCTTAAAGGGTGGACTTGCTACAAAATATTGGGAAATTGCTAGAAAGTTTTGAGGGAATATTTAAATGATTCTATAATTTTCTTACTACCAAAGTTTTTATGTGTGTGTAGTGAAACCAAAGTAATGTGAAATACTGAAAGAATCAAAAGATACAATAGTTATATATCTCACAAGAAAAAATACATACTAAAAAATAACCCCAGCCCTGGCTCCTGGCTTAGTGAATAAGGTGCCAGCTTGCGATCCCAAAAGCTGCTGGTTCAATTCCCAGCAAGGGCAACATAACTAAGTTGCAAGCCAGGTCTCCAGCCAGGTCCATGGCTGGAGGCAGGTGAAAGACAACCATACATTGATGTGTCTCTCCCTCTCTTCCTCTCTCCTTTCCCCTCTCTCTGGAAAATAATAAATAAAATATTCAAAATAATAATAGTAACCCCCCAAATGATTCAAAATAAAAGTGAAAGAAATAAACTACTGACACATAAAAGCTACAATAGCTAGTACAGAATATGCTCTAAAATATTTCAAAGCAAATACTAACAATGAAATAATTATTGAAATTAAATCATTTCCATATAGTTTATTTGATTTTGTAAATACATATTACTGTATATTAATTAATGAATACTAATATTATTCATATTATTGGTTAAACAATACATGCATGAAATGTGTAAAACCAGGTTGAAAGTGTGAAAACAAATTCTAATTTTACTATCTTCACATACCAAATATTTAATATTGTATTTTATTTATAATCATAAATATTTAAAATTTCAAGTAAAATATAAAATTACAATGAAAAGGAAAAAAATACTAAAATAGAAATGTTAAAGAAAAAATGGTAGGGCAAATTATAAATAAATTTTTCAGTCTTTTACAGATCAATTAGAAAAGAATAAATAAAGAAAATTAGGATTTGAATAAAATGTATAAAATATACTACAAAGTTAAATGATAACTTGTCAGTTAAGAAACAATACAGCAGGCAAACACAGAACATAAAACTCCTAAGTTCAAAACCAAGATAGTGCAACAATAGATAAACAAACAAAACCAATTTCTATAAAGGAACATGCTCCTATATTGAAAGAAGTCCTATGCTTATATGTTAAATTTGCTCAATACATTGATGTCAAAATTGCTGAAATTATACCCCACCTAAATAATCTAACCTTAATAAAAATGGAGCCACCATGGTAATGTGCCTGTTGTAAAGAGAGGCATTTAAAAAATAATATAGGGAAAATTAATTACTCCAAAATTAAACTTATTTATATAGTGAAATGGAAAGTCATGAAAGTGTAAGTATAGTTCTTGAAATAAAAACACCTAGAAAATGTATACTCAGACTTCATGAATAGCTCAAGAATGTATTTTTAGCCACAACTCCTTACTTGTTGGTTTGCAAAGTGACTCTTACACAGAAGGCAAGGAGAGAACCAAGAGACAGGTTGTGTTCTTGGAGCAGCTTCAAGTAACAGAGAAGGCTGGGTGAACACATTCTGAGGAGTGGGGAGCTTGTGACTACCCAGGTCCCCCTAGAGGGTCAACCAGCCATCAGGCCCTCATTTAGCTCCAACTCCATTTCAGGTGCAAGTAGTGAGAAGCAAAAGGAAAAGGAAAATAAAGTTGATATTTCTTGGTTATTTAAAACACTGTAAAAAATTGTGTGCAGCATGATTGTAATCTTGATTATATTTTTAATGATACATTACTGGAAGTCTCTAAACCAAGGATTACATTTATCTGATTATAAATTTATGGACCCTAGCTGGTGGCACAGTGGATAAGGCACTGGCCTGCAAACCCTAAGGTCACTGGTTCGATTCCCAGTCAGGGCAATCTAACTAGGTTGTAAGCCAGGTCTCCAGTCAAGTTTGTAGCTGGAGGAAGGTGAAAGGCAACCAAACAGTGATGTTTCTCTCCCTCTTTTCCTCTCTCCCTTCCCTTCTTTCTGAAAAATAATAAATAAAATATTAGTATAAAGGAACCATGGACATGGACAACAGGTGGGATTGACTTTGGGGGGAAAGGGTGGGTGGGGAGGGGGACAGAGGGGAGCAAAAAAGGGATGGATGTAATACAACAACAACAAAATTTAAATAAATAAATAAATAAATAAATAAATTTAGGTAATTTTTTTCTTTCTAAATTTAGTATTTTATTTATTAATATTTTTAAGTTTAATTACAAAGTTAAAATCATTTCAAATGTATGATAGAGATTAGACCTTTTTAAATAGAATATAGTATAAAACACTAAAAATAATGTAATGACCTCTCTATAGTTAGGTAACTATATTAGTTACAATTTTCACAATAAAATGTAATTTATTATTAATAATGATATTTAACATCTTTTAAATTCATAGCAAATTCTCAATATATATATGTCTAAAGTCCATAGATTTAAATTAGGTGTATTTATTCTAGGACAAAAGTATATATACACATACATACATAATGAATACCTAAGAACTAGGTACATAAAATAATTAATTAATTAATCATTTAAAGTACTTTATTCATTATTTTTTAGAGAGAGGGGAAAGGAGGGAGGGAGAGAGGGAGAGAGACATCAACGTATGGTTGCCTTTCACCTGCCTCCAGCTACAGACCTGGCTGGAAACCAGGCTTACAACCTGGTTATGTGCCCCGGCTGGAAATTAAGCCAGTAACCTTTGGGTTCTCAGGCCAACACCTTATCTACTGTGCTACCAGCTAGGGCCACTGTGCCACCAACTGGGCCTAAAATTTTTAATTTTAGAGACAACTTTTGATTGTATTTTTTAGCAACAAGTATGTTCCATTATTAGAAAAGAAAAATGTTTATTTTTTTATGCTTTTATATTTCTATTTAATATTTCTAGATTGAAACTAAAAAAATATTTTAAATCATGTTTTTTATTATATAAATATAATAAATGCAAATGTGCAGTTTTAAATTTTTTTACAGTTCAGCACATACAAGTAGTGAATGTATCTCTCAGATACACATAACCAACACTATAATTTTTTTGACTGTGACCTCCACAGGGTTAAAAATAAAACTAATACAACTTCTTTTTTATAATATTAGGTAATTTTTTCATATTTATTTTAACATTTTTATACACAATAATATTTTGGTAACATTTTAAAGTATTTTTATTGCAAATAATCTAGACATATTTTCCATCAAAGTATCTGAGAATCTAATTTAATTAAATTCACCTAATTTAGGCTTGACCATAACTGTTATTGAATTATTTGTTTACGATTTTTGTATGCCACATATAATTTTGAGCATTTATTTTGATTTAATTTAGTGACTTTCTTTTATTTTCCTTTAGCCATATTACATAGTTGTTAAAGTTCCCTAGTACTTACATCACTAAATATCATTTAAAATTATTTCATAATTCAATATTTTGGCTGTCTGTAGAATTTATAATTAGATATAATTTTCTTACAAAACATGAAAAATTTGCTCTGTTATATTTTCAAATACAGTTTTCTCCATATGTTAGCTAATAAAATCAATTTATTGTTCTTCTGTTAGTAGTGTTCTGTCTATAAATCATCTATTTACATTTCACATTATGCATTTTCTGACTGTATATCAAAAAAAAATGACATTCTTTTCCTGCTTTTCATTACAGGTATGAATATTTTCCTTCAGCTTTGGAAATATTTTTCTCCATTATTTCACAAAATAGCTGGGTGCCCTTTGATTTTATTCACTTTTCTGAAACTACTATCAGATAAGTCTTGGAACTTCTGAAGAATTTAATTTTGAAAGAAAGAGTCTGAACCAAGCAGGTATAATTAATATAAATCTGTTTAACCTGAAAATTGGGTTCCAAAATATAAAAGGGGCAACATCAGCTAGACATCACACGTGGAAAAATGAGCCTGGACACAGGCTTTACACCATTTCAGTTCATTGATTGCAGCATCATAGTGGAGGAAATAGTTCTCTGCTTTCTGCTCCATTTTGCTATGAGCCTAAGCATGTGTGTGTGTGTACAACTGATACAAATGAATCTGTAGATTGAAAAAATATCGCCATTGAAATGAGAGGATTCAACAATAAAAACTACATCTCTCAAAGCTTTTCAGATGAATTAGACAAAGAATAAGAAAGTATACAAAGGATTTTCTAACTAAATTGGCAACTTTTATTTAATAATGTGTGTACCTTTCAGAGAGTATACATTTTTAAAGACACATAATAATAAATATAAAAATTAGCTTTGTAGTAAGTCACTAAAGAAATTTTCACAAATTTCACAACGCAGAAATTGTACTATACTCACAGGTAAATAAATAAGATTAAATGTAAACAACCAATATTGCAAATTGCCTAGCAAATATAAATTTACAAATATCCTTTATAGAAGTAAATATAACATTCCCATTACTATCAAAACCCCTTCTATTTGTTCTGCTTGCATCCTATTCTCCTCTCCCTCCTCACTAAAATAGTATACTGAAATTTTCAACGTATTCCTATTTTTCTTCATAATTTCCTGAACACATGTATCTTTAAAACATATATAAACATATAAAACATATATTTTTTACATTTAGATGTCATTTACAAGTATAACAGTTAACTTTCTGTACAATTTTCTCTGAAACTTTCTTTTTATCATGATTTTTGGTTTTAGGATTTATTAATTTTTTGTGTAAATTCCTGTATTTTCATATGCAACTTTAAAAATGACCTCATTTTATTCTTTTTCGAGCATTATATTGGGTTGGTCAAAATCTGTATGATTTTAATTTTTTCTCTATAAAATAAAAGCTACATTTTTTGGTTTCACCAATAAGTTTATTGATTTGGATTTGGAGTATGTCGGCTATCTCACACCTCTGGCTTCTAGTGGGTAGGGCCCAGGGCGCTGCTAAACATCTTCCAATGCATATGACAGCAACACAGCAAAGAATTATTTGGCCAAAATGTCAACAATACCAAGAAACATCATAAACCTCTTTTGACATGTTTAATCAGTCACAGCACCTTTTCTGTACACTACAAAAATTGTTCTTGGTGTTTCAGTTGTATTTTTATTTTTATTGAAATAATAAAGTATACTATGCCAAAAATGTTGCACATTTTCTTCCATCTTGGATATTCAAATGACTGAATAAAAATTTACAAATTTTGATAAGTTTTTTTAAATGCATAACTGCCACAATACAATATAACTAAATTGTTTCAAATGAAGTTAAAGACAACTAAGCTCTACAAGAAACATCATATGGGAAAAAACAAACTAAACAAACATTTTGGCCAACTCAACATTTTTTAGCTATTTACAATTTTTGTTATTATAAACAGTGATGTTATAAATATATTTGTATATGAATCTGGTGCACACAGTGCGCAGACAAGGGAATACAAAAGGTAACCTATGAGAGAAATATTTTAACTTGTATTCTAAGCAAAAAGAGATGCTTTTATAGCCTCCAATTATTTAAAATTTCAAACTTAAATTTTTGTCATTTTAATAATGTTAAACAACATTTTCGTGTGTGTGATTTAATTTACATTTGCCAGATTACCACTGTTGTCAGGAAAATTTCACTTATGTTGGTCATCATTTCACATGTTAATCAATGGTAGTTCATATATTTTTAAATGCCTGTTTTTGTATTTTGCTTCTATTTTTATTATGTTGTATTATTTTTTACTTGCAGTGGGTTATATGTTTGCATGTATATAAGTAAATATTTGTATTTTCAAACAAATAATATTTTGATGATTACTTGCATGGAAGATATTATATTAACTCCCAATGTCATAACTTTTGTTTTCTTATGGTACCTTTTAGTAATTTTGAAGTCTTTTATTGTAGTTAACAGTATTGTTTCATTGTGTTAATCCTATTTTGTGTCTACTTCACAACTTGTTTCCTATCCTCAGGTAAATGATAGTTTTCTACATTTCCATCTAAACAATAATTTTATTAGAAATGTAAACATCTGTTTAGGATTGTTTTGTGTATGTTGTAATTTAATCAAGAATTTCTATGTTCTTTTCATATGGCAAACAATGTTTGTTAAGAGTTTTTATTAGGGATAGTATTGAATTTTATTTCATGCAATCTCTGCAACCTCAGGAATGATCAGTTGCTTTTCCTTTTGTGTTTTTGTAACCTAGTAATGTGCTGTATAACATTGATTTTTTTATACAGGCAACTGCCTTGCATTCCTGAAATAATGTAATGATAAAAGATAATTTTCATAATCTAATCTAATCTATATAATGTATAACAATATAATGTAAATGCATACTATATAGTCAATATGCATAATATACAGGTTACGAGCAGTGAAGTGGCAATAATGTTGTATCTCCTTATTTCTTGTGCTTTTTATTAATTTTGAAAAACTATGTTTCTAAGGCTATGATTTAACATCATTGTTTCAAGTATAAAGTAATAAATTCTGAGAGCAACTGTCATGTTGAAGGAATACAACATTAGAGCAACCATAGTTTCTGTACTGCACGCAGAGCCAACTGCAAAGGAAATTGCAGACTTCGATAACATCCCTTTATGTACAGTTGACAATGTTAGAAGGTGTATAATGCTGATCCCGATGTCCCCACACAAACAAGGAAAACGCAAAAGGTAAGCAAGGATTGCACAAGGCCAGATATTGTACATAATATCTAGGAGATCATCAATGAAGATAAAAAAAAAATCAATGTGCGCCATAGCAAGAAAACTGCAGATGTCAGATGCAACAGTACACAAGATTATTGCTGAAGTTAATCAGATACAGATCATATGTTCTTAGAAGAGGCCAGTTTATGACACAGCAAAGGAAAAGTGCTTTGAAAAAGCAAGGAAACTGTTAACAAAATAGAAAAATCCCAAAGAAAAAAAAAAAAAAAAAAAAAAAAAAACCTCTGATTTTCTTCTCCTATGAAAAGAATTTTCAGCAGGACCAAATAGTCACCAGAAGAAACAACAGGTGACTGTGAGAATTAATGAAGTCCCAATTGTCATGAAAATGAAATTTTCTGCTACAATGATGGTGTTAGGTGTTGTCAGCAATGAAGGAGATAACATGATCCCACATTTTTCTCCACAAGGCTTGAAGGTGACTGCTAATGTTCACCTTGACATTTAGAGAAAAGTAGTTGTACCATGGATGAAACAAGTTGCAGATGGATGTTATTTTATTTTCCATCAAGATGGTGCACCAGCACATAATGGCCAAAAAGGTGAAGAATTTCTCAATGTCAATGTTCTTGAATTCTAGTCAAAGGAAACCTGGCCACCTAGTTCACCACATGCAAATCCTTTAGACTATTATGTACGTAGCATTTGTGAGAAAGAAGTTAATAGACAACCTCATTCCACTCAAGAGGCTGTTAAAGCTAAGAGTGAAAACATGATGATATCCATGGATAAAGAAAAGTTAAAGTACGCTCAATATTCCAACATTGAATCAAGTCTATTATTGCAGCAAATGGAGGCTTTTTTTTTTAACAACATAAAAAATAATGACTATGTTTATGTATTCACATATAAGAATAAATTTATTTCAAAATATAACACTTTTGTGGTATACTATTTATTTTACTAAAAATTTGGCAATTTATTGTGTGCACCCTGTATATTTTTGTTGTACTCAGTGTGCTAATATTTTGATTAGAATTTTAAATTATTTTTTCAAATTAATTTTGCCTACAGTTATACATTCTTTTACTTTACCACCTACTTTTGCTTTGTTTTTATTTTATGATAGAAAATATGAAATAATTAATGCTTTGAGAATGAAACCTGTGGTGCTAAATATGATTTTTCATAAGGGGAATACATAAATTCCAAATTATTAAAATGATGTGTTATTAAGATCATATTTAATAAATCTCAATTGGAAAGAATCATGGTGAATAAATGTCTATTATAAATTTGTTGCAATGTAAATACTTGGTCTTTGATTTATTTTAGTCTACACAATTGGATATTTAAATTTGTTTTCTCACATGAGAATATATCCCTCTTTTAATTTTATATTCACATGGAGCCCACTGGAAGAAATCTTTACATGTCAAATACTTTGAAGTTAATAATAATTTATGCTCTGATTTATTAAAAGGCTTTATGCCAAAGTGAATCAAACAATTGGTTCCTAAAATTTGGCCTATGACAAATCATTGAAAAAAGTTAATTTATACCAAAGTACTGCTTGCTATATTAACTTATATTTGCAATAAGAGGGTTGTTTTCATATTGAATCATTCTCAAGCCTGGTTATTTTTAATGTGGTGACACTTAAGACACACAGCTTTGAGATTTTACCCAAAGCAAGCCAAGATGAGACATATTCTATTACTATTACTTATTTTTAAATATTAATAATTTTCCAGGTACTTTTGAATCACAAGAGTAATGAAAACTGTTTTATGTTTTTCTGTTTTCTCCTGGTCAAAAAGCTAGACCATATTTCCCTGACACTTTTGTATGTAGTATTTAGAAATTCAATATGCTAATGTTATATGGACAAACATGATAGGTCCCTGGCCCACAATAATAGTTTCCATGCGCTGCTCCATACGTCCTGTCTTCCAAGCCCTGCAACACTTTCAAGCTAGCCTCCTTCCTCTCATTTCTTTTTCTGTCTTTCCCTCTTGTACCTACACATGCTCTATCTCTGGCCCAAGTTCTCTATTTTATAAAGAAATTTTCATTCAAAATCCATTCACACGTGTGACTTATTTTGGGAACATTATCAATATTTTTTAAGGTGTGGACTGTGTTTGTGATGCTAAGCAATTTGCTGGGCCTGTACAACCATGACATAGCCAAGAACTAGATACCCACAGTGGGTACCTGGGACACTGTGGGGCTTAGTGTGGGATGCCCATTGGCAGCTGATTCTGGACTAGGTGTCCTACATCAGTGGCAAGCTTAAGGAGGATCACTAATTAAACTGACTCTCCTCAGGCCCCTCTGGTAACTGGTAGTGCCTGAAGCTTCCATCTTAGCACCTGCTTCCTCTAGAACAGCCCCAGCCCTCAGCGTAGACAGGGATGAGATTCACAGCATGACCTGGACATTCTATGTTTCTGAAAATAACTTTGATGTATGAAAGCATTAAAAATTGCTCTGAAACCTAAAAAGACATTTTCTAAAGCTACATCATTCCATTTCAGAACTCATTATAATCTTAACATGCATTAGTAGTAGATATATATTAATTTATAAAGTAAAATGTTCAGCTTCACGTTTGTGTTGAACCAGTAAACTTGCTACTTACCAAGAATTGATCACAAATGTGTAAGATGTGTTTTTTAGTTACATTTTATATTCTCCTACTAATCTAACAATGATAAATAATCAAATTATTCTGTAACCATAGGCCATAAAAATTTACCTATAAGACCTCTATTGATGAAACATAAGCAATTGTGTTTATATATGCAATTTTGAATGCTGAATTTTTTATAATCAATGAAATAGATTTTTTATATTACTTTTAGTGTTGTCATTAAATATTATGATTTTTATCATGTCATCTTCCTATTTGGAGCCTAAATCTGAAAATGACTATAGAATTATATTTATTCTGGAACCTTAGTAATTTACCATACATAAGCCAATTGTTACACTCCTTCAAAAATATTCTTTCTATACACTTGACACACGGTTTTAATGGCAATGTATGTGAGATATTTGGGTATATGAAGACTGTTCTACTTACTCATATTATCCTTCAGTTGACTCATTAAGATCAAGTAGCTCTTTTTTTTTTTTTTTTTTTTAAGATTTTATTTATTATTTCCAGAGAGGACAGGAGAGAGACAGAGAGGGAGAAAAACATCAATGTATGGTTGCCTTTCACCTGCCTCCAGCCACGGACCTGGCTGGAGAAGATCAAATATCTTTTTAGCCTAAGTCTTATACTCATGAATGTATCATTCATATTACTGCCTTTATGTGTATTTATTTTGTTAAAGTGATCTCTGTCTTATTTACTTAACCAAAAGTTATCCAATATCCCTCAGGAATTATGTCTCCTCAGAAATTTTTCTGTTCCAACTGCAATACACATCAAACTCTATATTTCTTAAAATACCACCAAACTAATTCTTATTGAAATCATGTATTTATATCATATATTTTATGTTGCCTACATATGATAAACATCATTATATATATGACATATACATCTATAATGTACTGATTTTATTTAATTTTCCTTCCTTGCAGATAAAGACATATTTCTCATTTATCCTAGATTGCTTATAACTCTTGTTGCAGAGTGGGGTATAAGAAAACCTAATAAACACTACATTGATTAATCAATTGACTTTTTAAAACTATGATACAGATGGGAACATTCAATTTACCATGGTGATCATCAATCAGTCATCTTATAAAAAAATTAAAACATTACATTAGGTATGAAAAACATTGAACCTACAAGTTTTCTCATTAAAAAATAAGAGTCCTGAGACAACTCCATCAAGAAATGCTAGTTAAATAAAAATTACATTTAAGTAAAAAAACTACAATGGTGCTTTGGTACTCATCGTTAATTTATTCTGGAATTCGTAATGAGTGTTGAAACTGATGAGTATCGAATGTTTTTCCCCCATATGAAATAATGTAATTAGAAATAATTTGTGGAAGTTCCTCAGAAGTTTCACATTTTACTGGGCTAATATTAAGTAATGAGGTTGTTTTGTAATACAGAACTTTAAAACTAAAAATTCATGGATAAAAGGACATTAATTACATAAAAGTAAAATAAAATGGGATGGTGGCAAGGTAGAGGAAGAAGAGGAAAGGTGTTCATTGTTGGAAGATAAGTTCAGGCAATTTCTTAGGGGTTTCTTCTGTTTTCTGTTGGTTAGCTTCACTGAACACTGTTGGAGACACAGATTTAGCCAGTTTCACTAAAAACCTATCAAAGGAAACTTGTTTCAAAATGTTTCTAAAGTGTGACATTGTTCATTAAACAATTCCACATTTTAGCTTGCTAGAGCTTTGTCTGGGTGATTCTTTTCTACAAAGTTGTAAACTTCAACCCATTTACCCCATATGTCTTTTATCATTGCAGTAGACACTTCCTCCTTTCCCTTCTCACCTGAGGAAATTTCCTCAGCCACTATCTGCTGTTGCTCCTTTTGAAGTAGCTGCAGCTCCTAGTGCTGGGCTTTGTATTGTGTTCCTCCACTAACTCTTTTACACCTTCATCATTGACCTCCAGGACCATGGACTTGCCCAGATACACAACATGCTCCACTACTGGGCTACCAAAACCATCCTCAAAACCTTCAAAGTCCCTTGGAGTTACAGCTTCTGGCCACAGTTTCTTTCAGGCAGAGTTCATGGTATTATAAGAGACTTCAGGCCAGGCTTCATCTATTAGAATAACACAATGGAGGATATTAAAATGGTCCTTCCAGAACTCTCTGAGTGTCAACTGTGTGTCTGTGGTTACTTCAAAAGGCCTTTGGAAATAGACCTTTATATAGAGTTCTTTTGAAGTTGGAAATGACCTGCTGGTCCATGGCAGAGGAGTTGGGTTAATTTCATGGTTATGAAATTAAACTTCTCCAGTAAGTCATCCTTCAAGCCTGGAGGGTGAGCAGGAGCTTGTCCAAAGGCCTCAGAGACAGTTTGTTTTTCTGCAAACATCTTCACACCGAGGCCAAAAACTTTATTCATCCACTCTATTAGAGAACTTCCTATCACCCAAGCTTTCGTATTGGCCCTCCACATCATACTTGCTTTCTATCACATTCTCTCTCCTTTGAAAACATGCATTTTTTCACTGTGACACACTAGTAGAGGCTTAAGTTTTAAGTCTCTACTAGCATTTCCACACAGCAACATAATTAGCCTGTCCTTCATTGGCTTATGCCCTGGCTATGCCTTCTTGAGTGACATAGGTTCTGTTAAGCATTTCCTTCCAGATCCAACCAGTCTGGTCACAGGTCATCATTTGCTGGGGGATAAAACCCTCAGCCTCTACATACTCCCAAAACTTGGTGCCACAACTTTTGTTGGCACTGACTGCTGCCCCTCCATGCCTCAGTACACTATAAATGCAAGTTCTTTTAAAAATGTTATTGAACCATCCATGACTGTCTTTAAACACTTCAGTGCTCTTGCCACTTTTTCCTGGTTTTTCTTTTAACAGATCAGCACACAGTTGCCTAGCTTTCTTGAAAATGACTGCCTCAGGAATGCTTTCACCCACCGTTTTTCACTAATCCAAATGTAAGGCGATTTTTCAACTTCTTCCAATGTCTGTGAACATTGCTTACTCACAGACTACATTTTTAGGAACACTTGCTGCTTTAATCGCTTCCTTACATCACTATGGTCAAGATCATCATTCTTGGCATTTTGAACATAAGAGCAGTATCAGTCACACCTACACCCCTCTCATACTATGATCTCTTTTATTCTTTTTTATTGTTCTTATTAACTACCTTTTAGGCTTAGTGGTATCACTTTTAACATTTTTGCAACCTATGACTTTCACTTAAAATGCACAAAAGTACAAAACAGTAATGGTGAATATGTGGGGGTCATGTAATGTTCATGAACTACCACGAGACTGATGTGTGACCTATGCTTCATCACAAGAGAGAGAGGGACACCAAGAGATGAGCAAGCAAGGAATGATGAGGCATTTCTCTTATGGGATGGAGTCAGGACTTACACAAGTGCTAGTAACTGTAATGAGTCCCAAGCAAGTGCTGAGTGCTGAAACAATTTTTTCTTGTCAAAATATGACAAGTGCAGTGTTTGATGAGTTCTGAAGTCAACGAGTACCAAGGTATGACTATGTATTACCCTGAATCATATTTTAATTTACAAAATGAACACGATCACACCCATTTCCCCATATGATATGTATTTTCTATTCACTTTTACCCATTATTAATACAGTAAAATATTTAAGCAAATTGTGACAATTGATTAGAAAATTTAACTTAGAATTCTTTTAAAACAGTGTTCCTTATAGTCATGACAAACTACCTTGTTTTTTTTATCCATATCCAATTTACTTAAAAGAATGTAATTTATGGGAGATAATTTCCATATGGAATCTTTGTGAAAATTGCAACATGTGATCCTTTAATGTTAGACAGCATTACAAAAAAAAAAAATCATAGGCCATTTTGCATTCACATACACCTTGACAAAGACATCAAATATATGTTCGACCTCTACTACATAGTTAATAAATAATTTTAACCATACAAATTTTTAGTATACAAAATATACAATATTTTTTCTTAAACATATGTTATCCAGTTGTTCTTAAATTTTTAATTATTTGTAACATAAAAGTTTTATAGTTATGCAAACTTATAGTTTCCAATATAGTTTATAATGACATTGAAGCTTAGAAAAATTAAGAAAATATTTTTAAGTACCAGTACAATTAACTTTATGTACAATAGGTGAAAGCACACACACACACACACACACATACATGTATGTATGTGTGTATATATGTATACACACACACATATATATGCATGTATAGTGTTTATTTGTGTGTGTATATAACTGTACATATATATACGTAAACACTTACAGAGTGATGGAATTTAGCAATGAAGTTTAGCTAATGATTAGTCCTGGGATGAATACAAATAAAAATATTTATATTTTACCCAATGCATTTGATAAATTGAAAATATTTTATAAGAATATCATAATGCATTATTGTATAATATATATAAAAATAAATAGATGACTCTTTCTTTACATTTATAAATATATTTGCATATGTTCATTTATAGTTTAGTATTTGTTAAATCATGTATGAACCACTTGAAATACATATTTGTTGTGAAAATGATAGGAATGTAGTTTTTTTAAAGATTTTACTTATCATTTTTAGAGAGAGGAGAAGGGAGGGAGGCAGAGAGGGAGAGAAACATCAATGTATGGTTGCCTTTCACCTGTCTCCACTAAGGACCTGGCTGGAGACCTGGTTTGCAACCTGGTTATGTGCCCTAACTGGGAAATGAACCAGTGACCTTTGGGCTCACAGGCTGGCATAGTGTTTTTATTATTGTAATTTAATCACTACCAGTTGTCACAAAATTGTTGTATTGTTGTTGAACAACAATTTTGTACAATAGGTGAAAGCACACACACACACATACATGTATGTATGTGTGTATATATGTACACACATACACACACACACACACACACACACACATATGGGTAAAATATAAATATTTTTATTTGTATTCATCCCAGAACTAATCATTAGCTAAACTTCATTGCCAAATTCCATCACTCTTTAAGTGTTTATATATATATATGTACAGTTATATACACACACAAATAAACACTATACATGTTGTATTGTTGTTGAATTTTTGTCTGTGACAGATTTTAACTGCCATATTTATTAGGTTACTACCTTTTTCTTTAATTCTCTTTGCCCAAGAAAGAGTAACAGACCTTTCTATTTTTCTTATAGTCTGTTCCTTTAGTTCTTGTACTTATTTGGTTGAATGCTCCAGGTAGGCTAAATAGAGTGGAAATAGGCAGTCTTTAAATTGCAGAGATGCACAGAAATAGCTCAGAAAAAAACCTGTATCTCATATCTTTACATAAATTTCTTGCTTATCTCTAAAAGCAAATGCAGTACAACCCTAAATACATGGATCTGTCTCTGGCTTTTAACACTCTTTAGTTAATTAATAAATGAAACTTGTGCACTTAACCATAGTCTTCTGTATATAGTTATATTATTACTGATTATTTTAATACTTAACAGAGATGAAATGCTTTCCTAATTTTTCAAAGGAAACCTAGAAACACACACACACACACACACACACACACAAGTATCAATATAATGAAAACAGTTGTGTAGCCAATACTTTTGGGATAGACCTTATATATGTATATCTTGCTTAATACATATAGGTTGATGTCACTGTGTCCTTTTTGAGTTGTTACAGCTTCACCTTCTGCAATGAATTTGCTGTCTACATGATCAATAGCACTCAGAGAAGACATGCTGCTGCCACAGTCATGAGGTAAGTGCCTGATATGGAAAGTGTGCTATTTCTGAATGTCCATGTTTCCAGTTCTCATGGTGCAAGAGCATTAATGGGTATGGGCATGAATAGTGAAAACTCTCCTTCCCAAAATCTAAATCAGATATATCACCTGAATTCCAATGAAGTCTTGTTCCAGAAGTATCACAAAGTCCCATTTTTAACACTGATGCTGACCTCTAATGAGCAGCATTAGATCTAGTTTCCACCAAGTTACTCTTGAAAGAGATTGGCAGATTTATTAGTTTCTATCCCCCTTTCTAAACAACTTCAATTCAATTGCAGTTCAAGTGCTTAATGGGAAAATGATACATGCCTACATTTCATCTCCACAGCATTCTCAAGATCTTGCCATGAATTAAATCCACCCCATTGAGTCAAAAAATGAAATTTATCCACATTGGCAAGGAAAAACACATAGTGAGAAAAGGCAAAATCCAAGGAGAAGTTTAGGAAGGAGAAAAATAATGTATGTGTACATTAGTAGTATCTGGAGTACCCATCTCCTGTGTGTGTGTGTGTGTGTGTGTGTGTGTGTGTGTGTGTGTCTGTATGTGTGTGTGTGTGTGTTGGATTTAAGAGATTTAAACTGTAATATAAAGAATGTGGAAACTAATAAGCAGTTTTAGTACAAGAATTTTTTGTTGTTAATGTGCTTTTCAATTTGAGAGAGATGATATTCTCAAGGTTACATAGACTGGATCAAAATTTCTATTAGTTACTTAATTGTAATATTTATTATGATTGTTTATATTTCTGCTATCAATTGGTTTTATATGCTAGCATTCTTTTTAAGTATAGTTATATAACAATAAAAAAGAATAAAATGTTGCCATTTGCAACAACATGGATGGATCTAGAATAAATTATGCTAAGTAAGTAAGTCAGGCCATTGTATGCACTAGTGTAATCACCACTCAAACAACATTACAGAACATCTATAACATCTTAGAAGTGCTCCTTGCCATTTTCTTCAGTAAATCTCTATTTTAATGAAGGAACCACTGCTCTTACTTAATTTTCCTTGCTCATGTTAGTTATATTAATGGAAATATAGTATTTATTATTTTGTTCTGGATTTTTTCACTCAACTAAAGTATTTAGGTTTCATTTGCATTGTTGCCTATAATATACTACAGCTTATTTATTCATACTTGCATTGATGGACTTGTGGGTGATTTCCAGTGTTTTGGGGGGTAGAGAGGGGCCAGAAAGGGCCATTTTAGAAATAAAACTGCTCTGAGCATTCTCACATAGAAATTTTGATTGACTTATTTTCCCCCTTCTCTAAGATAAATAACTTGGAGTAGATGTTAAAGTAGAAGGTAGATGTTAACTTTCAATTTCTGCCAAACAGTTCAGTAAGTACTTATCCCATTAGTTCTCTAACAATTAGTATATGTTTTGATTGCTCCACACCCTCTCAATTTTGGTGTTTTTAGTCTTCTTAATGTTAGCTATTCACAGGGATGTGAAGAAGTAACCTCATTTTCAGGCAATTTCTATAGCTATTAACCACAGCTATCTTTATTTATGATACTCAGAACCATTTTTATTCTATGAACATTTTCTAAATGACAATAAATTCATGAATATGGCAATTGGGTTGTAAGACATGGTAGAATTTCAGCAAACTGTTGAAAGTATTAAAATATTCTTTAAGAGGCACAAAAACAAAATGAGAGAGGATGAGTGAATATGGTTCATTCAAAATTATTTCCTTCAAACCAAAATGGGAAATTCTTTCATGTTATAATTCAGTTCTCTAGAGGATAGCTTAATGGAATGAAACCCAAATCATTTTAATTTGACCCCAAAAGCTAACTTATTTTCTTTTTTTAGGTGTTTGTCCTCAGGGCTCCTGTCAAAAAATCCTGACTGTGAGATGGCTAAGAGAAAAAGATATGAGAGACAGATAGCACAGGTAAAAAGAACAGCTCTATCTGTTAAATCCTCCAGGACCCAATTACCAACTAAAAAATTGGAGAAGTCAGGTTCATTGCTGACTTCAGACATTATATTATCAGTTTATTTTGCTATAAAATCACACATATTAGAAAAACAAATGTTTTATATACAACTTGAGTTAAGGTTTATACATAATATATTAAATTATATATCCCATTTAATAACTACAAATTATTATAATTATAATTCCTTGTATCCCTTACCTTTTATTACTAAAAATCAGAAGCCAAGAAGTTTTATGTTCTTAAAAATAGTGTAAAAATACCTGAACCAAATGCTATTTTCTAATAAATACATAACTTTAAAATTTTTTTCTTTTATTTAAAATAGTGTCATCACAACTTGGTAAGAACAATCACTTGAAAAAAATTTAGTAGTTTATAAATGGATAATTTTATCACTATTTGAAGAGATTTTAAAAGTCTGCTATTTTATTTATATTCTAGAGAACATATTGTTAACTTTGATACTGTAGGAAAGAAAAAAGAAAAAGAAAAAATCAAATAAATTGTGTTATTATTTTTTTTCAAATAGAAATAGGAGAGAATCTTAAGGGAGCATTCATTTTCACATATCAAGAAAGAAAAAAGAGGTAGTGTTCCAAGTGACATCTATTACTGAATTTTAGTGAATTTAACTTCTACAGAGAGAACACATAGGGATTGAATTCTAACCACAAACCAAAATCATAGTCTATAACCTAAGAATAACAATTATATTAAATGTGGT
The DNA here is from genome assembly GCA_004026585.1 of Noctilio leporinus. Taxonomy (NCBI): domain Eukaryota; kingdom Metazoa; phylum Chordata; class Mammalia; order Chiroptera; family Noctilionidae; genus Noctilio; species Noctilio leporinus. Next base: position 33,940 of record PVIW01006149.1, read on the forward strand.
AGTTTATACACCTGAAATGAGGAAATAGTAAAATGTTATCATTATACTACATTCAACTTGATATTTCTATTGAATATTTTAAAACAATTTGGTATACTATTTATTAAACTTCATACCACCTATATAATGGACATTCTGTTGATTAAGCTATGTCATAAAGCTTATTATCTGTTTGGTCAATTTAAAATACAAACCATCCTTGGATGGTGGCTCAGTGGATAAGGTGTTGGCCTGTGAACCCAAAGGTTACTAGTTCAATTCTCCAGCCAGGGCACATAACCAAGTTGCAAGCCAGGTCTCCAGCCAGATCCATAGTTGGAGGCAGGTGTTTCTGTCCCTCTCTGCCTCTCTTCCTTCCCCTCCCTCTAGAAATAATAGATAAAATCTAAAAAAAAAAAAAAAAAAAAAACCTGCCTGGTGGCACAGTGGATAAGGCACCAGCCTGCAAAACCAAAGGTTACTGGTTCAATTCTCCAGCCAGGGCACATAACCAGGTTGCAAGCCAAGGTCTCCAGCTAGATCCATAAGCTGAAGGCAGGCAAAAGGCAGCCACACATTGATATCTCTTTCCCTCTCTGCCTCTCTCCCTACCCCTCTCTCTAAAAATAATAAAGAAAATATTTTCTAAAAAGATATTAATGTGGTCAATCTTTGAACATTTTTTTATTGTTCAAATATTATTAAAATTGATATTGTTAAAATATCAGGGCATTGATGTTTTAAAAGGTTAATAAAAAGACATGTTTGTATGTGCTATTGTCAATTATATAGTAAGAATTTCACAAGTTCATCTGAAAACACACAGATTCTCTAAGGTTAAACATCTGCATATTCTCATAAGAAAGCATCATTTGCTGAAAATATGCCTATACATAGTCTGAATGATCCCATTCCATATGCTGATCTGGTTGTTTTATAAATAGGCAAATTATTTGTATCTCAGTCTTAAGTAACTTTTTTTTGATAAAACATTGATATTTTATTCAAAATTTGTTACAATTTTAAAATTAAAAATAAATTTACTTTTATATATGTCATGAAAATCTTTGCCTAAATTCACATATTATTATTTTCTGAGTTTTCCTAAGGCGCTTTGCTACTGAAAGCAGGTTGGATTTAGAAAAAGAGTGTGTGATTACAGCAAATTTGCACTTTTAATCTGATATTATATGTTGTGTCAAAGCAATTTGTATCAACTAAGAGTTGGATTACTTATCATTTGAAATGCAAACCATAAGTTATTTCTCCTTAAAATTTTAATTTAGAGAATTATGACAACTGTGAGTTTTTAGGTTAAATAAAAGCAAAACAAAATATAATTTTAGTTCAAATTCTTTATATAGGAATACATTATTTCATAAAACAATAGTTTAAAATTCAAATAAAGCAAATCAAGACCAAATATTATCTTATAAAGTTGTATAGCCTTGTCAATAATTGGTACATAGTTTTAAAAAGCAAATTAAATTTTGCCAATATGATCATAGGAAAGCCAGAATGTGAGATAAAATTTAGTAATATTTTTTTGCTTAATACTATTTACAGAAGTAATATAAAGGTTGTCATTATCTTACTTTTTGAAAGATGCAGATAATATGGTCATAAAGTGATCAGAATCTTTAAAGTTTTTTTTTTTTTGAGTTTTTGGTTTTAGGATAGTTAAGGAAAAAAGTGTAACAGAATGTATTGCAAAGTTCTCAGCCAGTGCTAAACAAATTAATATGTGTAAAATTTTTTAAATATATAGCAAAAGCTGTGAGATTAGTTGCCCTCAAAGCAATTTTTCAAATGGTCACAAAAAATACATTAATGCACAAAAAAATAGTAAACAAGTAAATTTTAAAACCTTAACAAAAATCTACAAAACTATGAAAATGTTGAGATCCAGGGAAAAGTAGTAATAAAATTAAAGTAGATGGATACAGATTAAGAAGAGGTTTTTTATGGTTTTAATAGTACAAATGAGGTTTTTAAACTAGACAATGCTCAATACCTACTTCATGATGTGTTCCCTGACATAGTACCCCAGAATAGCAACAATCAGGAGACTAGGTATCTTTCCTTTTCTGTGTCATGGATTAGTATCTTAAGTAAGTAAAATACTATTGCAGGTATTGTGACCTTATAAATGAAAAACATTGGGTTCTAGACTAATATAGCTTTATTCAAAGAAAAATAATTTAAGCAGAAATTTAAGCAAAGAAAATATATAGCACCATTGGAGGGAAAAATATTGTAGAACAAAGGAAAAAGAAAAGAACCTGAGAAGCTAAGGGATAATTGCACCCGTGTAAGTAGGGCAGAATTGATTAACACATTCAAATACATTTTTAAAAAACAACTATTAAGAAAGATAAATGAAATATTTTAAGGTGAAAAGCAGTTTGATTCAGAACACTGACAACAACAAATGATGCCAAGGACAGGCAGAAACAGGAAACTCATTGCATTTCTGGTAAAAACACAAAATTTTACAGCCATTTGAAACTCAGTTTGGCAGCTTCTCATAATACTAAACATACTCTTACCATATGATCCACAGTTATTTTCCTTGATATTTATTTACCCAGAGGAGTTGAAAACATGTTCCCACAAAAATTTGCACACAGATGTATGCTTGATACAGAAATATAGGAGGTATTTATATAATTGTTCCCAATCCTGGAAACAATTGCTATGTCTTTCACTAGGAGAATGACTAAGTAAAATGTGGTATACATAGACAGCAGAATATTATTCAGCATTAAAAAAAAAAAATGAAGAAGTATCAAGTCAGAAAAGTCAGAAGAATCTTAAATTCACATTGCTTAGTAATAGAAGCCAATTAGAAAGGTTACATAGACTACAGTTTGAATTATATGATGTCTGGACAAAGTAAAATTATGGAGACAGTAAAAAGATCACTGGTTGCCTGGGGTGGAGGGGGAAGTGATGAATAAACAGAGAACAAAATGTTTTTAGGGCCATGGCTGGTGGCTCAGTAGATAGACACCAGCCTGGGAACCCAAAGTACACTGGGTTCAATTCCCAGCCAGGGCATATAACCAAGCCAGGACTCCAGGGAGGTCCATAGCTGGAGGCAAGTGAAAGGCAACCATACATGATGCTTCTCTTCCTTTCTTTCTCCCTCCCTCCCCTTCTTTCTGAAAATAATAAATAACATAAAAAAAGTTTTTAGGGCAGTGAACATATCTGTATAATACTATGTTAGATGTCCATCATTATATATTCTTCCAGGCCCATAGAATATACAACACCAACAGTGAACCCTCAAGTAAAATGGGCTGGGTGATTATGATGAGTCATATAATGTAAATTTATCCTGAATAGAAAAAATGTACCGTTCTGGAGAATGATATTGATAATGGAGGAAACTATGCAATCAGTGAAGTGGGAAATACCTGCATTTCCTCTCAATTTTGCTAGAAATTAGAAACTGCTCTTAAAAATAAAGTCAAAATACCTGAGACCAAAAGTCACTGTACCCAGGTAAATTTTGGGGAAAGATGGCAGCTTGAACTCACTGATCTAAAGTTAATCACTCACAAAAGCCCACTAATACTATATTAAAGTGATTATTTCTTATAAGAAGCATGAACTCATGAGGTTAAAAAAAGTAGGAGAGGCAACAGCAACAGTAACTTAGATGATGGGATTTAGATGGATAAGTAGTAATTCACAGAAGAAAATTGAGAAAGACAAATCTTTTTCTAAGGGAAAAAATATGCAACAACCTAATTTATTCTGTAAAATTCTCAAGAGTCTCAGATTATAGCAGGGCCACATGTGACAAAATTAGGGTTGAAGTGAAAAGATGACATAAAATATGAACTGATTGTAAACTGTTCAAAAGTAGTTTAATCCTTACATTTCCTCCCCCACTTCCTAGTCTCCAGCAACTAATTCATTCTTCCTTTCTAGTTACACAGTAGTTTATTATCAGAGTGGTGCTGACTGCTGGGGAACACCACATGGAACTGAGGACTATGAGGGTGGCCCCCCCAAATTAATTATCCTCAGAGATTGGGTCCCTTGTAGCAAGGCTCCCTCCTCCCTTTGGTGAATGTTCTAGGAAACTAATTGTGTCAGCTGGCATTATTGTGGGAGACTCTATTCAGCTTTAACGGATTTTTGGAAAGCCCCATTTAACGATGGGTGATTTACCACTGCCCACACCATGCTGAATGTTTGGCAGTTTTTGACCCAAACCAGCATGATCCTCATGCTCCACACTCCTGTTCATCTCATCTTACTCCAAGCGACTTTTTGTTTGTTTGTTTTGTTTTACCAGATTTAAAAAAAAAAAAAAAAAAAAAACCCTCAAAGAGAAACATTTTGCCAATGAGGAAGAAGTGAAACAAAAAATGAAACACTAAAATGCATCAAAACTTACAGGTTCACACGTTGTTTTGGGCAGTGGAGAAAACGTCTTGGTATGTGTAGTGTCTCAAATGGAGAGTATTTTGAAGGTGACTGAAGCTTAAACATGTCAGAATAAATACACAATTCTTATAAATAAATTCTGTTTTGGAGGGTTCACCCTTGTATAGTCACTTATTGGGAATATGGAACAAATTTTATGCCTAATCTTTTTTTTACAACTACCTTCAATTTTTATTAACTGTATATGTATTCAATGATATATTCATAGAAAATGTACAGATTTCAAAATAAAATACAAGGTCTGACCAGAAAGTATCCAGCCATATACTTTGAAAAATAGAGGCACTTATTGAAGAAGATACAAGATGCTTTAAAAGTAGGCACCTTGGTTCGATTCCCCAGCCAGGGCACATAATCAGGTTGCAAGCCAGGTCTTCCGCCAGGTCCTTAGCTGGAGCCAAGTGAAAGGCAACCATACATTGATGTTTCTCTCCCTCTCTGCCTTTCTCCCTTCCTCCTTCTCTGGAAATAATAAATAAAATCTTAAAAAAAAAAAAAAAAAAGAACAAAAGAAAAAGGCACCTTGGGATTTCACATAGTTCTCCCAGTCACCATCAGCTGCCCTGTCGTATTTTCCTGAACCTCACTGAGGGTCTGAAATCTCTTACCTTTCAAAGGTGATTTTAGTTTTGGGAAAAACCAGAAGTCACAGGGCACCAAATCTAGGCTATAGGGGTGCTGATGTTTTGCCAAAATCTCTGCACAAGATTTGATTCATACTTGGGCACAAATGTTGTGATGAAGCTGCCAATCACCAGTTCCCATAACATCAGCTCTTTTTGCCATATTGCATCCCTCAACCAAAGCAGAATATTGAGGTAGAACCCCTTACTAATTGTTTGGACTGCAGGGGCATACTTACGATGGACAACATCTTACCAATCAAAAAACACAGTTAACATGATCTTGATCTTGTTGTGACTTTGCCGTGTCCTGTATCTTCTTTGGGAGTAGAGAACCAGGTGGCTTTCATTGGGATGACTAGGCCTTTGTTTCTGGACCCAGGATTTATCTCCAGTTATGACCTTGAGAAAATCTGATTTCATTGGTAATGGTTTGAATCAAGTCATTAGCAACTGCAGTACAAGGTTTTTTCTACTCTGGTAGCTGAAGCTGCAGAACAAATTTTGCCATGCCACATTTTATGCCAAGTTCCTATGTCAAAATCTCAGACACAGTTGTTTTTTGGAATCCCCAGATCAGCTTCTAATTCTTGCAGAGACAGTTGCTAATCTTTGTTGATTGCAGCCTGTACACGTTCAACATTAGGTGTTCTGCTTGTTGTAGGCCTTCCAGAACATGGATTACTTTCAACAGATGCTCGACCATCTTTGAAGCATTTATGGCACACTTTTATTTGCATTGTACTCATTTGTATCATCCGTGAAAGCCTTCTGAATTATCCGAGAGTTTCCATAGAGGAATATTTAAGCTTAACACAAAATTTGATGTGGATTGTTGCTCTACCCACTCAGTCATTGTTAATGGGAATGGGCACACAGCACACGTGCACACTCAATGGTATCTACAGCCAGTCCCATTGGCTAGTATAGTGAAGTCCTCATTATTCACACATACACATTCCAGTCCCCTCTACATACTTAGCTATCAGGTTACATCAGTGTCCTGCACACTATTTCTCATTATACTAATGAGGCTTTTCCAGACAGACCTCATATTTGTCAATCTCTATTATGTTAGTAATTTTTGGTGATTTCTAAAAGAAAATCACAAAACGGTTTTGTTAATTAAAATCTTTAAAAAGCCCTGGCTGATGTCACGGGGGATGGGGCACCAGCCTGTGAACCTAGGGGTTGCTGGTTTGATTCCCAGCCAGAACACGATGGCCAGGTTGCAGGCCAGGTCTCCAGAAGGGTCTGTGGCTGGAGGCAGGTTAGGGGCAGCCATGCATTGGTGTCTCTCTTCCTCTTTTCCTCTCTCCCCTCCCCTCTCTCCAAAAATAATAAATAAAATCTTTAAAAAATTGAAAACAAATGTATGAGTGGGTAAGGCATCTGCATTTTTGCAAATACACTTTTATAAGGGTAAATCTCACAAAATTATATTTGCAAAGATGCAGATGCTTTCTTGCTCATAAATTTTGTTTCAAGTGTTTCAAGTAAATGAGATGATTTTGGACAGAGACAACTTTAGTACCACACAATTCTCAGTAAAACCCCTTGTTGGCCCAACCTACGTATAGCCTATAAATACGCATACTCTCTTTTGATACTCCTTAAAACATAGCCTTTTTATAACTTGCCTCAGAAAATACTGAAAACCAGGCCTTTAACCTCTTAGAAAAAGATTTTAAAAAATGTTTATCTGGAAAATGTGCAAACCAGCTAGAGATGAAAGGTCAAAATCTGCTGACATAAAACAATTCTCAAAAAATGGCTGGGCAAATTATCATCCAGGGAAACTCAAAATTGATATGCCCATTCATTTTCTCAGAGGACATAATCAGTTTTTTAAATTTATAACAATGATTTTGTATCTCACAGGTTCCACACGTTTTTGGAGTTTCCTGATCACCTAGCAGCAGCGCTCAGCTTTGTGCTTTGATTTGTCTAATGCAGTTTTAACTAATTTGACTTAAGCAGAGACTAGAAATGTGCTGTCAAGCTGAGACTTGCTCTTTTACCCCTAACATCATCACGAGAATTGCTCAAGCTAGGCTGCTCTTCCAGAGCTTCAGAGCACAAATTCCCCCCACCTTTCAGCCCCATCTGATCTACAGATGCATAAATAAGGCAGTTGGTTTACAGAACCATATAGAAACTCAGCTAAACAGAATCATCCTAGTGAATTCAATCTAGATCACATTAACCCTTAGATATGTGACAAATGCTTGTTTATTTATAAACATTATCAAGGTTTATAGTTATTTTCTATTGAAAATATTGCAACAATAACTAACTTACGCAAACACCAAACATCATAGTTCATGTATAAAAACTATGTTTCTAAATATTAGAAACATGAATAGGAGAGAAACTATGCAAGTTGTTCTCAAAGATTTTGTATCCAAGAATCAAAAATTTCACTATTAAGAATAAACTTTAAGAGAATAAAAAAAGCTGAATAAAAGCAACTTTTGGAACTTATAAATATGACAACAGATATAAAAATTTAAAAAGCATTTGAAGAAAAAATTAAATAATTTTTTAAGAAAATACGAAAAGACAAAGATAAAAATAGACTGAACAAAATAAGAATATTAGAGCACCAATCCAAGATGTCCAATAAATAAAACTAGACTTTCAGAATTAGTAAAAAAAATAAAAATATTTTAAAATTGATAATAGAAAACACAAGTGAAAAACTTCCCAAGAATCTCTAGCTCATAATGTACTTAATCAAGGCACATGTACATTTTCATTAAAAAAATAAAATATTTTCATACAATGGCAAATAATAATTCATTTAAATTCCTAATTGAGCACTGAACACTCAGAACAATAAAAATATTTTTAAAATTCTGAAGTAAAAGTATGTTAGACTATAATTTTTGGTCTAAAATTATTAATTAAGGATGCAGAATAAAGATGCTTTCAGGCACTGAATAGTTTAATAAACTTGTTTCCCTTACTCCATTTCTCAGGCGAACATTGGAAATTTGTTCACTTAAATGAGACTATAAGTTAAGAAGGAAAATATAAGTGCCAAACAAAAGAGATGTAAAGAGACTGTCCAGCCTTGGCTGGGTTGTGCAGTTGGTTGGAGTGTCATCCAGGTAGATCAAGGTCGTGGGTTCCATCTTCCATCAGAGAACATACAAGAATCAACCAATGAATGTATAAGTGGAACAACAACTTAAGGTCTCTATCTCTCATCAATAAATTAAAATAAATAAATTAATTTAAAAAGAGAGAGAGAGACAGAATTCCCAGAGAGTCTTAAGCTATTCATAAAGTCTAATCAGTTCAGATTGCAGTAAGTGATAAAATTATTGTACCAACAAAAGCAAAATAAATAATTAGAAACTAAAAATCAGGCAATTTTGAGCCTCATTGAAAAATTAAATTTAGTGTACAGATAGGGTGAAAGTAATTGTAGTTTCTTGGGTGGCTTATCTCTGAATTTAACATAATCATGATGAAAATATTTACTACTAATTGGAAAAATTATATCACTACAGTGATACCTATATAATTGCAGACAGTAAAGAATGGAAGGAGGAGAATGGGAAAGGGAGAAAAGAGAGTGAAAGTTTTCAACTTCTATAATAAATAAAAATTAATAATCACAATAATAAAGATGATAATAATAAACACAAGTAAAACAAGTTAAAATAATAAGTAGAAAAGTCATTGTATTTCTAGATATGGAATAAATATCAAATATAATTATATATTATACATGGGGACTAAAAAATTGTGGGTTAATAAGGTGCCGGCCTGCGAACCCAAAGGCCGCTGGTTTGATTCCCCAGCCAGGGCACATAACCAGGTTGCAAGCCAGGACTCCAGCCAGGCCCGTGGCTGGAGGCAGGTGAAAGGCAACCATACATTGATGTTAAAAAGAAAAAAAAAAATTGTAGGTTAGTTGGAACTTGGCAAGATATATTTTAGGTATAAACCTTGTAAATATAAATTATTTTAAAATATATTCACCTCAACCTTTGATGAAAATAAAACAGGAGAAAGAAGAGAGGAAAAATGAGATTTTATGTAAAAAGCAATTCAAATAGATTTTTAAAAACTTAATAGAATAATCTACAAAAGGCAGAAAAGTAAAAAATAAGGGGAATTTAAACATGAGTACTCTAAAGAAACTAAAGAGAATGAAATTCACATTGGACTTGATTAATTAGAATTGATATTAAGGAAAAATAGAAACAACATTCTATAAATCAAAGAATATTATAAAATGATTAAAAAATCAATATATGAGAGAAAATATGCTGAGGATAGAAATTATACAATATGAGAGTTTCAAAGATAATTTGGATGATTAAATAGTAATCATAATAATGATAAATATAATTTTCCTGAGCTGAATAGTTTTGTTCACATTCTCATAGTTTCATAGGCCACAAAGTCAAATCAATGAAAGTTAGATTACCCCTAGAAACATACCAGCAATTTTTCTGTATCTTTAAAACAGAGATTATAAAATTCTGAGCCATAGTACAGGCTACCTATAAAAGAAACAGCATAGAGTCACTGGCTACAATAACCAAAATAAGACAAAAGGAGACTGATATCCATCAATTTTTAAGAGAAAAATGAATGTAACATATTTTGGGAGATTTAAAGCAAAGTTCAGTTAAGCCCTCCTTTCATATTAAAGTTAGAAAATAATAGCGAGGTAGGTTATTCAGGCAAACATATCAAAGCATTGGCTTTACTACAGTAACAATCTTGAGAGGGGGTGTTCCTTAGACACATAGGTATAATGCATTTCTTGAAAGTGAACCTAAGAATTGTACTTACCAACCCAGCTTCATTCAGGGCTACACAAATCACAGGACTTCTCAGTGGGTGCCTGATTCTACATTTAAACTTGGAAGAGCAGAACTGAAAGCCTGCTATTGATAGCTGACTGACTCTAAAGAGGAAACAAAAGGAATCTGGTTGAGTTAAACAAGGTCTGCCTAAACCTAAACATGGATCAGCTGTATCACTCCACCAGCCATGAAAAAAATAGTACTGTAAATGAAGAAGTGGGAATGGGATAAAAGTGTGATACTGATGGGTATATTTCAACATGTAAACATAAACAAATAAGAAAAAAATGTCGTTTAGGCCCTAGCTGGTGGCTCAATGGATAAATAAGGTGCCTGCAAACCCAAAGGTCGCTGGTTTGAGTCCCAGCTAGGGCAAATAACCAGGTTGCAAACCAGGTCTCCAGCCAGATCCATAGCTGGAGGCAGGTGAAAGGCAACCATACATTGCTATCTCTCTCCCTCTCTGCCTCTCTCCCTTCCCTTCTCTCTGGAAATAATAAAATCTTTAGGAAAAAAAGAAAGAAAGAAACATGTCTTTCAGGTTTACTCCAACACTCACACTCAACTATTGGGCCAAGGTGTTTTTGCATGTAACAAAAGAACAGGATGTTTCTAGTCATTAATTCATGAATGATACTATAGCCCGGTGGGTAAAAACTTGGGCTATTGTAGCTCAATACATAGATCTGAAACCTAGCCCTCCTAGCCTCTAGCTCTGTGGTTTTGACAACCTACTTTTCTGAGCTTATTTATAATAGTATGTACATCATTTGTTTAATGTGCAGAATAATTAAGATTGCGATTCTAAGACTCTTAGACAATAATTCAAGAGTTAATTGTTATCAGCAATGAGGGCTCAAAACAAATCCTAAAACTTCTTAAAAATAAGTATCAACTTTTTTTTCAACTTAAGATATAACAAAATTGATTTTTAAAAATTGACAGGGAATAGACAACTTTTCTACTTCCATTAGTGTATGAAAAATAAAAATATTTAAAAGGCTTTTACAAAAATGTGTTTTGGGATTTTTTAATTAATTTTTTTTTTAAGATTTCATTCATTATTTTTAGAAAGAAGGGAAGGGAGAGAGGAAGAAAGGGAGAAAAACATCAATGTATGGTTGTCTTTCACCTGCCTCCAGCTACAGACCTGGCTGGAGACCTGGCTTGCAACCTGGTTCTATGCCCTAACTGTGCCTGTGACATTTGGGTTCACAGGCACAGTGGCTTATCCATTGAGCCACCAACTGGGGCTTAATAAGTTGGTTTTTAAATGGAAAATCTTTTATAAATATGATGAAAATACTGACATCAAATATAAAAAATATTCCTAAAGATAAATAAAATAAATATTTAGAAACAGTTTCTAACCTCTACTATGATATTTTGAATAGCATAAAAGAGAAAACATAGAGTGCCAAAAGATGTAAAATAGTCAAAACACTTATTCACCCCCAACTTCTAATTAATCACAAGATTGAATTTTTGTTCTGATGTTTCCCCTGCAGCTTATAGTCCTTAGCTTGAAGCTGGGTTTCTGCTACCATACGAAGAGCCATAGAAGAACTCATTCTATAAGGGAAATAGATGCAAATGAGTCAATATATATAAATAAAATAAAAACCAACAAAGAACAAACAGCTTTTCCCATGATTACATCTCCTCTTGTGTAAGAAGTTAGGGCCAAAAAGGAAAGTTTTTGCTGAAGGGTAAACTCAAGGCCCATGGAAACATCCAAAGAAAACATTTCCCTACTTGACACTATGATTACACCATAACTGGACACTATAATTTAAGCTTTCCTCTAAAATTGTCTGAAATTGTATTGTCTAGCATGCTAGCTAGCAAACAAACTTTCAAACAAAAGGTAGCCTTTGCAAAAATAAACTTTTAAAAATGTAATTGAGCCATAGCCTTAGTTTTCCTTCTTTACTCAATACGGACAAAGTTTTATTCGAATAAGTGTGATTATGATTCTTTGTGATGAACATTAAGAGTTTGGTTCTTCTCATTTGCTTCACATTCAATGGAAAAAAAAATCTCATGACAATGACATCTATTATATATATTAGTATTAGTCAATGTAATTAATAACCAAAGTCCATTACCAGTTACTAACAACCTTACCTTTAGACACACAGAGGCCAAATGTGGTGTATAACAATTTTATACTTTTATCCTAGAAACATTTACCCAGGTATAAGAAGTCAACCCTAAATGGGACCTGGGAAACTCTCCCCTCTGTTCTCCACTCCTGGTCATGGTGAAATCAGCTTTTAAACCAAACCAATGCCTTTCTGCAGGGCGTGTTCTGCTTCTACATTCACCTTCTTGTTTACAGCATTCAGTTTGTTCTTCATTTTTCCTTCCTTATCCTGGGAGCCCAGGGAATTGGGGAGCAGACAAACTTCCAGTGTATTTAATATTCTATTTATGACCATTTTAGTACAGATTATAGAAAGGCATCTGAATGATATATGAACATCTTTAATTCTAACATAATTAAATTCTCAGAGGCTAAAAAGACTGGAACAAACACTATATAAGCTGTGAATATTAAATACCTTTATGTATTTTGTACATTTTGTATATTACATAATAAAGTCATATATTTCTCATCATCAGCAGTTTGCACTTTCCTCTTGAAGTTATTATTTGTTATTTTATGTATTTATTTTATCAGGAATAAATGTATAATGGTTTTATAGGAAAATATTTAATTTGTACATAATATTGGCCAGTTTCTTTATTGTTACCTTTTTTAATTATAAGGCTAAATATGAAATAATTACTTCTATTTTTGAGTACTTATTCTATGTCGGGCAAACTATTCTGAGCTTATCTTTTATATTTATTTTATACCATTCTCAAAAAATAGAGTATAATACTATTTTTATCTATGCTTAATATGAATTAGAAATACTGATCAGTATGTAAAATATATATCGATATTATTATATTAATTTTACAGAAGAATGAACTAAAGCTCAACAACAGATTAAATAACTTACTGAGGATGCAAAAGCCACTTACTGAGTGTTGGAGCTAAAATTTTAAGTGAAGTTCATTGATCCCAGAGCCCCTTCAATGGCACTTTTCTTATGACTGCCACCATATCTTCAGCAAACTTCTCCATTCTGCCCCATAGTTATTATTTTTCTTGTGATGCAACTAGTTACCTATTTACCATCTAGTTCCTAAGCAACTTTGAAGTATATAATGCAGTATTGCTAACTATATTCATAATGCTATGCATTAGAGCTCCAAAACTTATCATCTAAATTCATGTTTGTGCCCCTAAAAACCATCATTTGTCCCCATTCTCCTGGTGACCACCAATCATTCTCTGTTTCTATGAGTTCAGCTTTTGTAAGATTTCATATATAAGTGTTCCACATATACAGTGTTTATCTTTTTTTTTAAGATTTTATTTATTATTTTTAGAGAGAGGGGAAGGGAGAGACACAGAGAGGGAGAGAGACATCAATGTGTAGTTGCCTTTAACCTGCCTCCAGCTTTGGACCTGATTGGAGACCTGGCTTGCAATCTGGTTATGTGCTCTGGCTGGGAATTGAACCATCAACCTTATCCACTGTGCCACCAACCAGGCACACAGCACCTTATCCACTGTGCCACCAACCAGGCACACAGTATTATCTTTCTCCATCTGATTTTTCTTACTTAACATAATGTTCTCAAGGTCTCTCCATGTTGCCACAAGTGAAAGAATTTCTCATGGCTGAATAATATTAATATTAATTATATCTATATATCTCTATTTACCTACATATCTCTCTTTCTCTCTATACATATGTATATGTGAGGCCTGTCCTGTAAAAGTCTAGCATTGTTAATGTGAGAACAATTTGCTCGACATTAGTATAAACTGGCAGGCACATGCATGAACAGTGACCACTTCACTGTACTTAGCCAGTGGGGATGGTAGCCTCTGATAAGTGAGCACCTATATTATGTGGATGTCTCATTCAAAATAACTGAGCAAGTAGAGCAAAGAATCTGCATGAAATTTCTGTTAAGTTTGAACATTCCTCTGCAAAAACTATCTGGATAATTCAGAAGCCTGCAACTATGGGCACTGGTGATGGGCAGCTTCATCACCACTCATTATACTATGTGTCATGCAGTTTTTTGGAAAAATATCAATTCACCCAGGTGACTCAGCTTCCTTATAGCCCAGATTTTATGCACTGGGACTTTTGCTTTTCTCAAGAAAGAAGAAAGGCCTACCTTTTGCAACAACATGGATGGAACTGGGGATTATTATGCTTAATGAAATAAACCAATCAGTGAAAGACAAATACCAATTAATCTCACCCAACACAGGAGACTAATGAACAAAACACACAAACAAACAAGCAACACATAACCAGAGGCATGGAAACAAAAAAACAGACTTTCAGTGTGCAGAGGGGAGGGAGGAGAGGAAGAATGAGGCAAAGAAGGGGAACAGTTTTGTCAAGAAATTAGCATGGATGACCCATGGACATGGACAACATGTGAGATTGACTGTGGGAGGGGGATGGGGAAGGTGGGGCAGGAGAGAAAAGGGGGGAAAATGGGATAAATGTAATACAACAACAACAACAAAAAGGATCAGTAAAGAAATAAAAAGCTTTAAGTGTTAAAAAAAATAAAATAAAATAAAATCACCTTTGAAAGGGAAGATGTTTCAGGCTGTCAATGAGATTCAGGAAAATACAGAGGGGTAGCTGATGACAATTGGAACTGTGTGAGGTCCCAAGGTACTTACTTGGAAGGGGATTGAAGCATCATTGTCATGTATACAATGTGCCCTGTATCTTGTATCTTCTTCAATAAATGTCTATTTTTCATATTACATGGCTGGATACCTTTTGGACAAACTTCATACAAACATACTATATATCACATCTTTTTTATCCATTCACCCAGTGACAAATATTAAGATTGTTTCCATATCTTAGCTACAGTGAATAAAGCTGAAATGAACTTGGGATGTAGATATTTTGATAACCTATTTTTCTTTCTTTTGGAAAAATACCCAGGAATAGAATTGCTAAATCTTATGGTAGTTCTTTTTTTTAATTTTTAAGGAATCTTCATACTGCTCTCAGTGATGGCTGTACCAATTTACATTCCCACCAACAATGCCCAGTGGCTCCTTTCTCCCACAGCCTTGCGAACATTTGTTATGTCTTGTCGTTTTCAAAACAATTCTAACAAGGGTAAAGTGATACCTCATTATGACATTGATTAACATTTCCCTAATGATTAGTGATGTCAAACATCTTCTTCATGTTATTTATTCAGATGCCTTCTTTATAAAATTTTGTTTCTTTCTTCTGTCCACTTTTTTCCTTGGATTGCCTATTTTTTAATAATTGAGAGTT
>PVIW01006149.1:49324-59899 GCA_004026585.1 Noctilio leporinus
TTTTTTTTTTTTTTTTTTTTTTTTTTTTTTTTTTTTTTTTTTTTTTTTTTTTTTTTTTTTGCTATGCAGAAGCTTTTTCCATTAATGCAATCCCATTTGTTAAGTTTTGCTTTTGTTTCTTGAGTCATATCTAAAAATATATTGCCAAAACCAATGTTAAAGAACTTTACTGCTATGTGTTCTAGGAGCTTTATGACTTATAATTTTATGTTTAAACCTCTAACCCACGGGTGGCAAACACAAGACCTGAGGGCTAAATTGGCCCTCCACCTTGTTTTATACAGCCAGGCATCTTTGGCCTTGTGCCTTGTTTCTATCTGGCTTGCTTAACTGTTAAGGAGTAGTTACAATTATACGGTCCTAAAATTACATTTGGCCCTTTGAAAGCAACCACGAGGCTGATGTGGCACTCCTGCTAACCCATTTCCAGTTAATTTTTGTAAGTGGTGTAAGATAAGGGTCAATTTCATTAATCTGCATGAGGCTACCTAATGTTCCCCACACCATATATTCAAGAAACTACTCTTTTCCTACTGAATATTCTTTATTCTGTTGTCAAATATTAGTTAACTACATATGCATACATTTATTTTGGGCTCTCAATTCTGTTCTATTAGTTTATGTGTCTATTTTCATGCCAGTACCATACTCTTTGAATTACTATAACTTTGCAGTATAGTTTGAAATTAGGCAGTGTAATGCTTCAGCTTTGTTCTCTGGATTGCTTTGCTTATTCAAGATCTTTTTATAGTTCCATACAGATATTAAGATTGTATTTTATATTTCTGTGAATAATTCCATCACTATTTTAAAAGAGTTAATTTTGAATCCTATGATGGTTTTTGGTAATATGGACATTTTAACAATATTAACTCTTCAAATTCATAAATATATGATGTATTTTGGGTTTTTTTTTCTTTAATTTTTTAAATCAAAGTCCTGTAAGTTTTTGTACTAATCTTTCACCACTTTGGTAAAATTTATTCCTAAGTATTATATTATTTTTGGTGCTATGGTAAGTAATATTACTTTATTCGTTTCTTTTTCAGATATTTTGTTGTTAGTATACAAAAGCACAATTGATTTGTTATGTTCATTTTATATCCACCCACTTTGTTGCGTTCATTGATTACTTCCAATAGTTTTTAAGTTGAGTTTTTGTTATATATAAAACCATACCATTTGCAGATAAAGACAATTTGCCTCTAATTTGAATGATTTTATTTATCTTGCCTAATTCTTAAACTCTATTACTTTGTTGAATAAAAGTAGTAATAGTGGGCACCCTTGTCTTGTTCCTAATAATGGTGGAAACATTTTTAGCCTTTCACTATTGACTATGATGTTAGCTGTGTGTTTTTGAGGTCTGTTACTTCTATAACCAAGAAAGAATATTGGCTTTTGTCAAGAGCTTTTTAAAATTTAAGATAATCACATAATTTTAATCTCTCATTCTTTAATATGGTGTGTGGTATTGATTACAGTGTGTATGTTGAACCATTTTTGCTTCCTACAAGGCCTGCAATATTTCTGTTAAGAAATCTGTTGATAGCCTTTGTACATTAAAAATTTTCTTTTTCTTGCTGCTTTTAAGATTTTCTTTTTATCTTGATTTTTGACAATTTCATTATAAGTTTTGGAGAAGATTGTTCTGAATTAAAATAGTGAGGCAATTAATTAGGTTTGTGAGCGTGGATATCCAAGTCTCTACCCAGGTTTGGGAAGTTCTTAGCCATTAGTTCTTTAAATAAGCTTTCTGGCCCTTCTTTCCCCTTTATTTTCTAGAGAAAAAAACAGTGATTATGATAGTTTTTTGTTTTATCTCATAAATTTTGATCATGTATTGTTTTTCAGATTTCACTCAATTTTGTCTTTCTGTATTCTTGTTGCTCAATTTTCTTGAAACAGTTTTTTTGAGTTATTAGGTAATTGTTTAACCTCCATATCTTTGAGAGTACTTACTGAAGTATTATTATGATCTTTTAATAATGTAATGTTGTCTTGATTTTTTATGTTCCTTGGAGTTTTTCATTTTTGTTTTTACCTTTGAAGTAGCATTCATTTCCTATAAACTTTACTATTTATTTTCAAGTATGAGATTTTAGTCCTATTATATCGAGTGCTTTATCTGATATTATATGGATACACCTGATCAACACATCTTTTTTCCTCTTGTAGCAGAATTACTATTCTTGTATGACTTCTCTTGATTTTACAAAGCATCTAGTCACCTGTTAGTCACTTCTCTTTTGTTTTCCCAAAGGTGGCACTACAGTTCAATATTGTGGTTTCTCCCATGCCACAGATTGTTTTGTTTGGTGTGCACGCTCCTTGTTTACCTGAGTTTGCTTTGTCACTGATTACTGGAGTGTGCACAAAGAGTTAGCCACAGAGTGTGGGAGGTGTGGTTTGACACTGGACCATTGTTTTTTTCTATTGCTAGTTGGGGTATCTTCAGGTGAGGGTTTTTTCCCTCTTGCTGGTGGGAGGGCTTTCTATTGGAGTCTTGAATGGAGTGAATGGAGTCAGCAGGAAGCATGTCTTTTAAATGCCCTTTGATATTCTTATCTGCTACTTTCCTGCTCTATTCCCTATTCCTAATTATGGAGATCTTGCTTTAATACTCTGAGAAAAAGTGAGAGAAAAAGTGTTTTCTGAATAGTGCCCTATATAGTTGGGAAAGATGGGCTCTCTCTCTCTCTCTCTCACTGCTTTCTAGTTGTCTCTGTAAGAAGGATCCCTGGCTTCCTCCTCCTCTTGGCTCTACCACCACAGGTGAAGTCATGCTGGCATAGTTCCTCTTGACCTCCTCCAATATGTCCAAACTCTATTTTGGGTGCTGATATTTCTCCTCTGGAAATCCACACTCTAGAATGGCTCTAGTGTTGCTAGGCATCTGCTCAACTCAGTGTTTTCCAGTGTCTGTCTGCCTTTCACATGTTGCATACGTAGGCAAGAGCCTTCCAGGATCTCTGGTTACAGTGCTAGATTCCACAGGTTCCACAGGTGAACTTTAGTAGTGGATAGTTGTCAAATTTTAGATGGAGGGACAGAATTGAAGGTTGTCTGATGCCACTTGGATGCTGGTGTCATCTCAAAACATTATATATATATATATATATATATATATATATATATATATATATATATAATTTTATTTAATTATTTTTAGGAAGAGAGAGAGGCAGAGAGGGAGAGAGACATCAATGTATGGTTGTTTTTCACCTGCCTCCAGCCACAGACCTGACTGGAGACCTGTTTTGCAACCTTGTTATGTGCCCTGGCTAGGGAATGGAACCTGCGACCTTTGGGTTCGCAGGCCGGCGCCTTACCCACTGTGCTACCAGCCAGGGCTAAAACATTTTATATTTTTAAAGATATATACAGCTACAATCTTAGTTATTTAATTAAAAATATATAAAATCATTAAATTGGTTAAAAGTATTAGTGATAACTTCATAATATTCATAATGGAGCAATGTAGGGGATCTACTTCAAAATTGGCAAATCAAGTAGAAAAATAAATTAATATCGAAGAATAAAGAAAGGGAAGAAGCTTTATAGAATTGCAAAATGTCTAACATAGCACAATACTTCTCAAATACTCTTTCACCTCTAATAACCTGTTTCTTTATACAGCCAACCTATGGAGAGCTAGGGCTTTGTTATCTCATATAAAACCTAATAAATTATAGAGTAAACTGTACAATTGTGATAGCCACTTCAGGGATAAGATTAGAATAATGGAAGAGTTAAAAGAAGGAAATAAAAAATAATGATTAAAAAAAGATGTATATAAAAATCATACTTAATGCCTTTTATCGGATGATTTTAGAACCACTGTTCAAGCATTGCTTAGAAAGTGTTTGAACTGTCACAAAGGCATTTGTATGCAAATGAACCCTTGATAGCCAACCATCTAACTTTTTCTGTACTTTCAGATGTAGAAACCTGTCTTTTCTAATTTTGGACAATAATCCATTCATTACTGGAAGCGGTCAGTTCAGGAATCTTTGTTAATGTAGTCTGTGTAATTTGGCCTGCAGGTCTCAAGAAATCCTGTAAAAAATGACCAATGAGCCCTGGCTGGTGGCTCAATGGATAGGGGACTGGCCTGCAAACTCAAAGGTCACTGGTTCGATGCCCCAGCCAGGGCACATAACCACGTTGCAAGCCAGGTCCATAGCTGGAGGCAGGTGAAAGCAACCATACATTGATATCTCTCTCCCTTTCTGTCTCTCTCCTTTCCCCTATCTCTGAAAACAATGAATAAAATATATTTTTAAATGACCAATGATTTTGAAGTCTTCTGCTCTCCCATCTTTCCCCCAAAGGTACTTTACTTAGAAGTTCCATATATATTTTTAAGATTTTATTTATTATTTTCAGAGAGATAGGAAGGGAGAGAGGCAGAGAGGGAGAGAAATCAGTGTATGGTTGCCTTTCAACTGCCTCTAGCTAAGGACCTGGCTGGAGACCTGGTTTGCAACATGGTTATGTTGCCCTGACTTGGAATCGAACCAGTGACCTTTGGTAGAAGTTCTATTTTTAATGTCCACAGGTTGACCACACCAATCTGACAACGAAACAAACATTTACCGGTCATAGCCCTTAGCAAAGGATCAAAACAAATCTCACATGTTATAATTAAATGTACTCAGTTTTTAAAAACACTATTTGACACATGCTCCATCATAAGTGATCAGTGAAATGTGTATGTAAGTGCACACAAATTTCTTTAATACATTTACATATGTATCCTCAGAGACATTAAAACCATATTTAAATATCTAACAACCTCTCTAACTCTTCTGTCCATGTTTTGTGTTAGCCCTGGTGCATGAGAACTGATGATTACTAAGTAAATTTATGTATAACCTCTTTTGGTTGACTAGAAAACTGAATAGACAACTTTATTAATACATGGAAATGAAAGAAAACAAAAAATGTTTAAACTACTTACAGCATCTTTTTTGAAAATATTTACCTGAGAATGTTCATTGACTAGAGAGAGAAAGGAAGGGGGAGAGAAAGAGGGAGAAGCAGAGAGAGCACCAGAGAGAGACAGAGAGATTGATCTGAGAGAGTAACATTTATTGCCTCCCCTATGTACCCAGACTGGGGATCGAACCTGCCACCTAGGTTTGTGCCCTACCAAGAATCAAACCTGCATTCCTTTGGTATGTAGGAGGATGTGCCAACCAACTGAGCCAACTGGCCAGAGCAAAGCACATTTCTTTTTAAGAAGAAATTACTTACAGTAGACTTTTCTTAAAGTTTTAAGTCCTATTTATTTTTCTGAACACTTCACTTTTCCTTTGCTCCATATTTACTTCGTATTACTTAATTAATTAGTAACATGAGTTTTGATGTCAATTGGTACAAAGTAAATATTCCCAGTTTAAAAAAAAAAATAACTAAGAGAATATGTTTAGTACAGTTGTTGTCAATGTCTAAACCTAAGTAAAGCTTCATGGAAAAGTTTCCACTAATCCAAAGCAAAATATATTTTTAAAAGATGGTTATTTGGTGAGTTTGTCATGTAAACCCAGTGATATTACTTATCAATATTCCTTTATACCGCAACTCTGCTTTTATTACTCTTTCAATGTTATTGTAATAGGGAGCAGGCTTTATTTTAATTTCTTAATGGACATACTGTGACAAATAACTCTATTCCTATATTGGTGCCCTTTGCTATTCATTTTTATTTTATTCCTTAAGTCTCTTCTCCTATTCATTCTGACTTGATTTTATTACTTTTCAAATCCAACAACATGGCATTAATTGATGAAATTGATAAAAATTATTTTTATTTTATCTTTCACTAAAAATAACTTATATCACCTTTTGAAAAACAGACTTGAGTTTTTATATACCTGTGTACTCAAGAAGGGAATATTCAAAATGGCATGAGTGTATTTTCATTATACGATGTGATAATGCATATTTTGTCACATACCATGAAGATTTATAATAGCCATGAAAATAATTGATCACTCTTAAAAATTTAAAGGACAAATAAATTAGGATGTTGACAACATAGCCATAAAAATAATATATTGCTATCTAACATTTTAAAATTACTCTTTGTATTTTGGGACAAATAAATTGTATTCATTGGCAACTAGTTGAAATATTATTAAGCAGGTTGATTCTCTGAATTATGCTCCATTATATAAATATAAGCTTCAAATTGTTATCAATCCAGAATAGCTGGTGGAATGATTTAGAGGATGTTCCTTAAGAATATGACACTTCATTATAGTCAATAGTTAGAGTAAAATTACAGTTGAGGGCCTCAAAGTCTTATCTTTTCTTCTTTCTCTGGGGAATAAAATAAAATAACTTGATCAGGACAACCATATTTTATGCTTAACGTTTTTGGTGGGATGCTATTTTGGTTATAGCAATGAAAATTATTAACCCTCTACGAGATAAGAACTTATTACTAGAACATTTTTAGATCACTTTTTTTTTTTTAACTGAAGTCCCATCCAGTTTAGAATTTGTCATGGATTTTCAATATAAATCATTCTTTTCACATTAAGTATATGAATCATTTGCCTAAATAGAGACCTTGAATATTTTCTGTGTTTTTCTAATAAGCTTATAGTTTCAAGTATTACATTTATGTCCATAATTCTTTTAAGTTATATATATATATTAAAATGAAACATATTCTAATACAAATTTTGTTTGTCAATGACAGTTTATATTCAGTATTATTTTGTATAAATTTCAGGTGTATAGCATATCAGTTAGACAATTATATTTCACAAACTGTTCCCCATATTTCAAGAACTTGTTACAAAGCCCTGCCAATGCTGCTCTAGAACAGCCATGAGGTTTGAGTGCCCACCACCAAAAAGTTTGACTCGCAATTCAAGAGTTTGGTGAAAAAGGAAAGGTTATATACGATGTCTGTCTCTAAAGTATCAACAGCACAAACTGCTTTCATTACATTGCTGTTGGCCGGATACTTTCAAGACAGACCTTGTATATTTAGAATAATGGCAGATTTCTGCCGTGAAACCACGCTCACTTTTAAACCACCCCAAAACACATAGCACTGCCTTCTTTGGCCAAACCAGGCCAGTTGCAGAACACAGCGGTCCAGAGGTACTGTCTTTCAGAATAGCGAAAATCTGCAGATCAGCATTCTCCGTCACAGTTCAGCTCCAAGCTGCCCTCATAAATCCAGGTGGCTAAGCTATGTCACCCCCCAACAGCTCCATTAGCTCTGCCACCTTCTTCTCTAAGTAGACTTGAATCTGGAGGGCTGGGCAGGTCCCCAGTGCACAGTCAGTTCTGATGACTCTGAATTTCTGGCTTTCAGGCCTCCCCTCTTACTCCACAACACATGGCTTCTCCCTCCTCTTACACACCACTCTCAAGGTGGACCTCCTTTTTTAACTTGCCCTCATTTAAATGTTCAGCCCAGAACTTCCTGTCTGACCTTAGATCTGGCCTTTCCTTCGGTGTGTGAATGTCCACCCTTCTTACCACTTCCACCATATCTTTTCTTTTGGTTGCCATCTTTAGTCATCTAAAAATTGCCAGTGACACAGAAACATCTGCCTCTCAGGCAGGCGCTGTATCCTGGCTTTCTTGCAAGTCCCTGAATGTCTAAATCACGACACAATTTTCCCTGGGCAGCAGTTCTCTTTCCTTCAGAAAAGCATAGCTATTAACTTGCCATTGTTATACAATATAACTCAAATGCTGTATCATCCACTTCCCTTGCCCCAATCAAATATTCAGGCGGATATGCGCTCCTATTTTCAAAGGATTCTTGCTCTGCACCCTGCTACAAACCCACCTGGCACTGTATAAAGTTATTACAATATTGACTATATTTTCTATGCTATAGTTTAAATCCCATAAGTATTTTTTATAACTACCAATTAGTACTTCTTAATCCTTTTACTTTTCCACTCAGTCTCCCAATCCTTTCCCCTGGGGCAACCATTAGTTTATTATCTGTATCTATGAGTCTCTTTCTATTTTTAAAAAGGTTTTATTTATTTTTAGAAAGAGGGGTAGGGAGGAATAAAGACAAGAAGAGAAACTTTGATGTGTGGTTGCCTCTTATGCATTCCTGACTAGGGATGACCTGGCCCACAACCCAGGCGTGTGCCCTGACTGGGAATTGAACCAACAACCCTTTGGTTCACAGGCCAACACTTAATCCACTGAGTTGCACCAGCTGGGGTGAGTCTGTTTCTATTTATTTTGTTTATTTTTTCCTCTAGATCCCACATATAAATGAAAACATATGGCATTGTCTTTCTCTATTTGACTTATTTCACTTAGCATAATACTCTCTAAAATATATTTTTAAAATTTAAGTTTTATTTACTTCTGGACATTTTACTTGGCTTTCTATTTACATACATGGAACTAAGATACACATGTTATATATTATTTTATATTATGTTACACATTATATATCAAAAATACCTATTGCAGTGCTTTAAATGTTTATTATGATGAATAAGAGTCATGAGAGTAGGCATCTTTGCTTCATTTTCACTCTTAAGGGTAAATAATTTTAGTTTTTCACCATTAGATGTAAGCTGTAGATATTTTTGTAGATGTTATTTATCAAGTCAGTGTATTGCTGAAAAAGATTTTATTGTTTTATCATGAATAGTATTGTACTTTTTTGCATCAACTGATATAATTATTTGATTTTTCTTCTTCAGCCTTTTGATATAATAATTGATATTGATTGATTTTAGAATGCTGAACCAGACTCACATTGAAATAAATCACACTTAGTCATGGTGTCATGATGTATAATTATTTTATGTATTTTTGGATTAAATTTGAGCATATCTTATTGAGAACTTTGCATCTTTGTTTATGTCTGCACTATTTTTGCTTGTTTGGACTTTTTTTTTAATTTTATTCATTATTTTCAGAGAGAAGGGCAGGGAGAGAGGAAGAAAGGGGAAGAAGCATCAATGTATGGTTGCCTTTCACCTACCTCCAGCTAAGGACCTGGCTGGAGACCTGGCTTGCAACTTGTTTATGTGCCCTGACAAGGGAATCAAACCAGTGACCTTTGGGTTTGCAGGCTGGCGCCAATCCACTGAGCCACACCAGCCAGGGCAATTTTTTGTTTTTTCTGTAGTTTGTTTATTTCTGTCTTTTGGGGGAGGGTGATAATAGTCTCATTAAATAAGCTGGGAAGTCTTACCTTCTTTTTGTATTCTGGCATACTTTGTGTCAAAATCACAATTGTTCTAGTAGTTTTTTGTTGTTGTAACTTGAAAAAATATTTAGTAGAATGTTTTAGTTAAGCCATCTTGTGCTGGGGATTAATATTTAGAAGATTTTAATTTAAAGTTCAATTTATATCATGGTTATGAGGATATTCAAATTATTTATTTCATCAAAGTTGACTCGTTTTTAAACTGATATATTTAATCAAAGCTTTCAAATTTCTAAGTACAATGTGTTTGTAGCATTACCTTTATAGTCTATTAATGATACAGAATTTGTAGTAATATTCCAAGTGCTTTCTTCTTTTTAATTTGTCTATCTTGATAGAGGTATTTATTTTATTGATTTTTTCAAATGATCAGTATTTACATTAGTTTTGTCATTTTTTTCCTGTTTTCAATTTTATTAATTTTAGCTATCATCTTTATTATTTGGTGCCTTCTCTTTGCTTTTAGTTTGCTCTTGTTTCCCTAGTTTGTTAAAATTGGAATTTAGGTTAATTATTTGGTAACTTTTCTTGTTCTTAACATAGCACTTAGTTCTATATCAACTTTTACACATAATTGTAAGAGGCTCAATATTTTCTACCTAAGATTGGCAATTATGCAAGGATATTATGTCAGTACCACCAGTTAATATCATATTGGAAGTCATAGTTAAGGCAATAAGAAAAATAAAAGAAATAAAATGTATAAAGATTAGGAAAAAAGGAAAGAAAACTGTCTTTGTTCACATAATTATCTATGTAGAAAATCCCAAAGGATAAATAACAACAACAAAAAACTACTAGAACAATTGTGAGTTGAAGGGTACATACACACATGACATAAAATAGTTGAATGCTTTCCCATATACTAACAAAGAACAACTGGGATTTGGAATTAAAACATAGTATCATTTACATTTGCACAAAAATGTGAAATATTTTTACAAGATCTATATATATAAGATCTATATGAACAAAAATAACAAACTGATAGAAGAAAGAGAGAGAAACAATTCTGTTCATGGATAAAGAAACTTAATACTGTACAGATGCCAGTTTTTCCCTAATTGATTCATAGAGTAAACACAATCCCAAGCACAATGTTCACACATCATTTGGAGGATATTGATTCTAAAGTTTACATGGGAATTTAGCCTCAGAATAGCCAACAGTATATTGAAGAAAAACAATTTTAGAGGACCAACGCTACTGAAACATCCATCCCTGGCTCCCCCAAACTCATGTTCTTTTTGCTTGAAAATTACATTCATTTCATTCCAATGGTTCCAAAGGTGGTAACTCAATCAGCATCAATTATAAAGTCTAAAGTCAAAAGTTTCATCTAAATCAGGTATGGA
>PVIW01006149.1:59999-92677 GCA_004026585.1 Noctilio leporinus
ATCCAGCAATTCCACTACTTGGACTATACCCAAAGAATCCTGAAACACCAATTCATAAGAACCTATGCACACCTATGTTCATAGTGGCACTATTTACAATAGCCAAGTGCTGGAAACAGCCTAAGTGCCCATCAGTGGATGATTGGATCAAAAAACTTTGGTACATTTACACAATGGAATTCTATATAGCAGAAAGAAAAAGGAACTTGTACCCTTTGCAACAATATGGATGGAACTGGAGAGTATTCTGCTTAGTGAAATAAGCCAGTCAGTGAAGGACAAATATCATATGATCTCACCCATTACGGGGCAATAATGAGCAAGACTAACAACAAGCAAAACAGAACCAAGTATATGAATACAAGGAATAGGCCTTCAGTGGTCAGGGGGAATGGGATTGGGGGGAGGGGGGAGGCAGAGGGAAAGAAGGGGAGCAGCTTAGACAAGAACCATGGACATGGACAACAGGTGGGATTGACTTTGGGGGGAATGGGGGGGGGACAGAGGGGAGCAAAAAGGGGATGGATGTCATACAACAACAATAAAATTAAAAAAAAAATTCAAGGTACAATTCTTTCCGAGACAAAAATTCCCCTCTAGAACCTGTAAAACTAGGTAAATTTTGTGCTTCTGAAATGGAATGGTATGACAGGCATAGCATAGGCATTCCCATTCAAAAAGAGAGAAAATGAAAGGAAGAAGGAAATGATACATCCCAACCAAATTAAAAACTATCAAAGCAAACTACATTGGATCTTTTAAAAAATATTTTATTCATTATTTTCAGAGAGAAGGGCAGGGAGGGAGGAAGAAAGGGAGAGGAACATCAATGCATAGTTACCTTTGACCTGCCTCCAACTATGGACCTGACTGGAGACCTGGCTTGTAACCTGACTGGGAATTGAACCAGTGTCCTTTGGGTTCAAAGGCCAGCACCATTCCACTGAGCCACCAGCAAGGGCTTCCATTGGATCTTAAGAATTGAGAGTAATTCTCTTTTATTTGATACCCTGCCTTCCATACCCAGCAGGTTGACAATATTGTCCCCATGGTTCCAAATGAAGTCCCTGTAACTCTGCTGAGCTGGGTGGGGTTCTGATGCCAAGGTTGCCCCAACTCCATGGTTCTGCAAAGTGTTCCTACATCTAAGCCTGTGGGTGGAGACAAACTAAACTGTGAAAATCAAGGCCTTGATGATCTGTAAATTGCATTTGAGGTCAAAGTTTCTTCTTCTTCTTCTTGAAAAATAGCACACTTTACAGCCAATAGCACTATCATCCCATTAAATTGAAGAAATCCAATAGTCTTCATTATTTTGTGCTGTCTTCCTCATTTCAAATGATCAATATTTTCAATTCCTATTATACCATAAACTCTTTATCTAATGATAGTATAGCTACACACTTGACATTTCTTAAGAATATGATTTTTTAAACTTTTTTAAAAAAGATTTTATTTATTATTTTTAGAGAGAGAGGTAGGGAGAGAAGTAGAGAGGGAGAGAGACATCAATGTATGGTTGCCTTTCACCTGACTTCAGCTATGGATCTGGCTGGAGACTTGGCTTGCAACCTGGTTATCTGCCCTAGCTAGGGTATCAAACCAGCAACCTTTGGGTTCGGAAGCTGGTGCCTTATCCACTGTGCCACCAGCCAGGGCTAAAAACTTTTTTATAATATGGATAGACTAAGAATTATCCAGATCTTCAAGTTCTGGTCTCTTTTGGTTTAATAATCCCCTCTTCTTTTCTTTCACATTGACTATAAGAGGTCAGGGAAAACCAAATCAATCTTTCAATACTTTGTTCAGAGGTATCCTCAGTCAAATGTCCAATTTAATTTCTCAAAAGTTCTGTCATCCACAAAACACCTGAACACAGTTCAGTCAAGTTCTTCATTACCTTACAATAAGATTAGACTTTTCTCTAGTTTTCAATAACCTCTTTCTCATTGTCATCTGAGATTTTAGCCAAATGACCCTTAATGTCTTATTTCTAGCATACACTTCAAAAATCATCTAACCTTTACCTACAAAGTTGCTATCACATTTTAGGTATTTGTTATAATAGCAGCCTACTTCTTGGTACCAAGATCTCTATTAGTCAACTTGATCTGCTTACCCAAAGGTTGCTGGTTTGATTCCCAGTCAGGTGCATACCCAGTTTGCAAGCCAGGTTTCCAGCCAAGTCCCCAGTTGGAGGCAGGTGAAAGGCACCCATACATTGATGTTTCTCTTTCTTTCTTCCTCCCTCCCTTCACCTCTCTAAAAATAATGAATAAAAACTTAAAAAAAAATAAGAAAATGTTCAAATAAACAATATAACTTTACACTTAAAGGAACTTGAAAAAAGAATTAACAAACAAAGCCCAAAGTGAGTAGAAGGAAGGAAATAATAAGTATCAGAGCGGAAATAAATGAGAGTATAAAAAAGTGATACAAAAGATCTATGAATCCAAGAGTTGGTTCTTTGAAAAGATAGATAAGATTGATAAACCTTTAACCAGACTTATTGAGAAAGGATTCAAATAAATAAAATTATAAATAAAAGAAGAGAAATAACTGACAGCTAAAAAATACAAAGGATTTAAGGAAAATATTATGAACAACTATATGCCAACAAACTGGACAACCTGGACAAAATTTATAAATTCCTAGAAACATAAAATCTTCCTAAACTACACCAGAAAGAATTAGAGAATCTAAATAGACAGATTACATTTAGTGAAATCAACAGATTATACCTAGTAAAATTGAAGTAGTAATCAAAAACTTCTAAGAAATAAAAATCCTGGACAAATATGTTTTACCAAACATTCCAAGAAGAACTAAAACCCCTTCTTCTCAAACTATTCCAAACTATTCACCCCCCAAAAAAAAAAATTCAAGAGGAGGAAAAACTCCCAAGTTCATTTTATAAGACTAGAAATCCTAATTCTAAAACCAGATAAAGATACTACAAAAAAATTATAGACCAATATCCCTGATGAACATAGATGCTAAAATCCTCAACAAAATATTAGCAAACAGTACATCAAAAAAATCTTTCACCATGATTAAGTGGGATTTATTCTAGAAATGTAAGTTTGGGTACAAATTTAAGCAAATCAATTAATGTGATTCACCACATAAAGAAAACATAGGATAAAAACTGCATGACTATACCAATAAATGAAGAAAAAGTGTTTGATAAAATCCAGCAGCAATTTATGGCAAAAACTCTCAGCAAAGTGGGAATATAGAGATAAAACATACCTAAACACAATAAAAGCCATATATGACAAACCCACTGCCAACATCATACTCAATGGGCAAAAACTACAAGAATTTCTATAAAGATTGGGAACAAGATAGGGATGTTAGCTTTCACCTTTCTTGTTCAATATAGTGTGAGAAGTCCTAGCCATAGCAATCAGACAAGAAGAAGAAATAAAAGACAATCAAACCAGAAAAGAAGAAATAAAACTACATTATTTGAAGATGACATGATGATATTCCATCAAGAAACTATTAGAACTGAGAAATGAATTCAGCTATGTAGTAGGATACAAAATTAACATCCAGAAATCAATTGCATTTTTGTATGGTAATAATGAACTATCAGAAAGGGAAATTAAGAAAATAAACCCATTTACAATTGCTTCAAAAAGAATAAACTACCTTAGAATAAATCCAACCAAGGATATAAAGACCTATATTAGGAAGAAATTGAAGATGAAAACAAATACGTGGGAACACATACTATGTAAAAAGAATTAACATCATTAAAATGTCCATGCTACTCAAAGCAATCTATAGATTCAACAAAATTCAGATTCTGTTCTTAATAATGCATTTCATAAGACTAAAAACAACATTTCAAAAGTTTATATGAACCATAAAAGGTTATGCATTGCAACAGTGACCCTGAGAAAGAAAAACAAAGTTGGAGGAATCATGCTACCTGACATCAAACTATACTACAAGACCATGATAATCAAAACACCATGGTACTGGCTTAAGAACAGACACATAGAAAACTGGAACAGAGTAAAGAGCCCAGAAATAAACTCACACTTTTATAGTCAGTTAATATTTGACAGAGAAAGCAAGCACATACAAAAGGCTAAAGATAATTTATTCAATAAATAGTGTTGGGAAAATTGGATAGATACAGGCAGAAAAATGAAACTAGACAACCTTCTTATGAAACACACAAGAATAAATTCAAAATAGATTAAAAATTTAAATATAAAAATCATAGAAGACATAGGAAGTAAAATCTCAAACATTGCTCACAGTAATACTTTACCTGATAGATCTCCCCAGACAAAGCATATGAAAGAAAAATATATATAAATGGGACTACATCAAACTAAAAATTTGTGCATAGCATAGGAAAACATCAACAAGATAAAAAGACAAATCATGGATTAGGAGGACATATTCATCAATACATTTGATGAGGAGTTAATACCCAAAACTTATAAAGGACTTATAAAACTCAACACCAAAAATATAAGCAATACAATTAAAAATGGGCAATGTACATATGAAAAGATGCTCAATGTCACTAATCATCAGAGAAATGCATATTAAAACCACAATGAGGTATTACCTTAACCTGTCAGGGTGGCAATCATTGATAAAACAACAAAGAACAAGTGCTGGTGAGGATGTGGAGAAAAGGGAACTCTTTTGCACTGTTGATGGATATGTAGATTGGTACAGCCTCTGTGGAAAGCAGTGTGGAGGATACCTCAAAAATTAACAGTGGATATGCCTTTTGACACAGCAATCTCTCACTTCTGGGAATATGAGTATATCCAAAGAAACCCAAAACTCTAACTTGAAACAAATATAATAAACATTCTTATGTTCATTGCAGTGACATTTATAGTGGCCAAAATATGGAAGCAGCTCCAGTGTCCTTCAGTAGATGAGTGGATAAAACAACTATGATAGATTTATACAATGAATACTACTAGGCCATAAACAATAAAGAACATTTTACTCTTTGCAATAGCCTAGATTGACCTAGAAAACATGCTAAATGAAATAAGCCAGTCAGAGAAAGACAAGTACTATATTATTTCACTCATATGTGAAATCTAATGAACAAACTGAACTAACAAGTAAAACATAGATAGGCTTAGAGAGCAAGATGACCATTGTTGTGTAGTGGGCTAGTGGGTGGAGGGATTTAGCAAAAAAAGAAAAAAGGACTCATGGATTTGAACAATTATGTGGTGATTGTAGAGGTGGTGTGGGTAGGGAGAATAGGGAATAGGTGGTAATGGAAAAATACAGTAAAACAAACATAATAGCTAATGGTGGAATGTAAGAAATGAGGATTTACTGTAATTATTTCAACTTTTCTGTATGTTTAAAATTTTCATAATAGAACATTAAAAAGAAAATAATCCCCAGCATTTCTCTTATCTATAGGTAATACATAGTCTTTCTTCTTCCTTTCTCCTTTCCTCATCTCCATACTCATGTACTTCAATATATAACAGGAAATAACCATCTTCTTTTGTATCAGGGGCTTCTCACAAATTCTTGTCTCAGATTTTCAGATATTTTAACTACCCATTCTTTTCTGCATTATATCTAGCCTCTGTTTTCAAGAATGAGGGGAAAAAGAAAAACCCAAGTTTAGTTTGCCACATTTTTAAAGAAACAAAAATTTCTATATTTGTTTAATTGTTACTACTACAATGAATTATTATTCATCTGATATCTACAACCACCAGATTCTTCTTGTTCAGTTGAAAATGTATATATTCTAGAACCAGATGTGTTGTGCTGATTTTCTTCTATTGTTTTAAAGATTAACAGCCAATCTCCAAATACTACATAAATAGAATTCATTTGAACTTATAAAATTTTGACTATGTTTATTTACAAGTATACTTCCATTTTGAAAGTTTTTATAGCTTAGAGGGTGGTATAAAATAAAGTGTATCACTTGTTAGTATTAAAAAAGATGCTTCTCAATCTTTCTTCATTGGAATTATTTTTTGGTGCTCAAGGTTTTATTAATCATGCATAAATGAACTGGGATCTTGTGTAAAAATCTAAAGATCATGTGACTTTGTACACAACTGTTAGAAAATGTTATCAGTCATCACATATCTTTCTAATAAACAAAGTGCTTCTCCTAGATTTTCCAGGCACTCACGTATGTAAAGTGATGATGACAGTAGCATCTAGTTGACAGGCTACTGGGGAGAATGAAAGAGATTTTAGATACAAAGCATATAAATGTGCACAAGGGCTAAAAATTATTCCTTCTATCAGCATTTTTCATTATATCTTAAAATTGTCTTCTTTTTATTTTTCTTTAAAGATTTCACTCATCGTTTCCAGAGAGAGAGGAAGGGAGAGAGGCTGAGAGGAAGAGAAGCATCCATGTATAGTTGCCTTTCACCTGCCTCCAGCTAAAGACCTGCTGGGGAATTGAATCAGCAACCTTTGGGTTTGCAGGCCAGTGCCTTATCTAGTGTGCCACCAGCTAGGGCCCTTTAAATCGAATAGTATATTGTTAAAGAAAAATGCAGTTGTCATACACTTCAACATTAGAGTTCAAATTACTGTATCTCTGTATTCTACGCCTTCTCTCTGTTGAATACACAATAATTTGAATAAGGACTTTGAACCAATTCTGTTTTAAATACTGCATGTAATTATTTTTAGTTTCTAAATTATATTTAAAGTGGAAACATTTTACAAAATAGAGACTCATAGATAGTGAGCAGGATGACAGCTAAGTGGTGAGAAGGTAGGGAATGGACAGATTGAGCTCAAAGGAAAAAGGACACATGGACATATACAACAGAGTGACGATTGTGGGGATGGGGTGTGAGAATATAAGGGGACTAAATGGTAATGGAAAAAATACAATACAAATTTTTAAAATGTAGCTTTTTAATAAAAATTCCACTGTCATTCAAGTGAAAAACAAAAGTATCAATTAAAGCTCTAAGTGGAGTAAGATAAGTATGGAAAATGTTAAGACTATTATAAGCTACTTTAAGAGCATTTTTGCAGTATTGTTATTTTATTTTCATTACTGGTGATTAAAGTTCACATACTTTTCCAAGAATGGGTTACTCAAGAGCATCAATTCAAGCTGCTGATAGTTTCAAGCCTGCAAAAGTGTATTACATCTGTTTTTTTTTTTTTTTTTTTAATATTTTATTTACTGTTTTTAGAGAGATGGGAAGGGAGAGAGGCAGAGAGGGAGAGAGACATCTATGCATGGTTGCTTTTCACCTGCCTCCAGCTACAGACCTGGCTGGAGACCTGGCTTGCAACCTGGTTATGTGCCCTGGCTGGGAATCAAACCAGCAGCCTTTGGGTTTTCAGGCCAGCATCTTATCTGCTGTGCCACCAGCCAGGGCTGGTTTTATTTTATTTTTTTAAGGAAATAGTTGGAAAAGAAAACATTTGTTCTTTTCAATGATAATCAAACAAATATTTATGCAAATAATAATAAACAAGGTAGATCCAATATGAACCCAGCCAACTCCACTAAAATCCCTCATACAAATCACACATTGATTTCACAGAGGAGTGACTGTCAGGTGGATAAACATATTATTTATTCATGTCTGAGTTACAAGTCAGAGATAAGATGTACAAAAACAATTTTTTTAATTTGGCATATTGTATTTTTCCTCAGTATTTGGTTATGTTTTCCTATGTTGGTTTCTCCTGTCCAGATACTCTCCAACCTGGTGTCCTTCCAGCATTCTCAGATTCCCACACTGTTAGAGGCCACTGCATAGGACTGGAAGCAAGAGACTAGGTCACTGGCTGGACAGATGGCAGGGTGCAATTAATTGAACCACTTGAGAAAATAATGAGTAACTCAGGCTATAAAATCATAGAATCGTCAAGGGACATGAATAATAAATAACATCTATTTTAATGAATTAAAAAACGAAATGGTTTCTCAATGGCTTATATCAAGCATTATAATACAGTATTTATTTAAGGTCTAAGGCCAATTTAATATATTAGTCACTTAATTCTGATGGCAATTAAGAAATTCTGATAAATAATTAATTTTGATTAATAATTAACATATTTACCCAGGGGGTACTTAGAATGCAATGAGGTGAACCAACAATCAAAGCTAGGCCAATTTTCTCTACAGTCCTTAAATAACTACATTGAATTTCCACTTGAAATTCTTGGATATTTCATAATATATTTGTAATTGTAAAAGTAAAATGTGGTTGCTGAATATCCTTTGGAAAATGTAGAAAGGTAAAAAGCACAGAAAATCAACTATTACCCTCCTATTCAAAGAAATGAATTTTAAACTCTTCTTACATTTGACAGAATTGTAATCAATTCTATATATTCTGCATTTTATTCTTATTTTAGCTTCAATCAATAAAAAGTTTGGGAACTTAACTCCTATTTTACACAAGAAAAAAGAAGAAAATAAATATCAATGACTTTTCTTGAACCCACCAGAGAATTTAAGTAACAGGGTGAACCTCCACTCTGAAGCCTGGATACACAGGTGAGTACAGAGAATCACAATTGAGAACAACTCACCTAGAACAAATCTGTTAGATCCATGGACTGAAAGGAATATTTAAATGGCAATTTTGACAAATGGCTAGTGGCTGAGTGTGGAGTAAGATGTGAATAAGACACTTCTCAGGGTCTCAGTCTTCTGGGTTCCCCTGTACTATTTTTTAAAAACTTTATCTATTATTTCCAGAGAGAGAGAGAGAGGAAGGGAGAGAGGCAGAGAGGGAGAGAATCATCAACGTATAGTTGCCTTTCACCTGCCTCCAACTACAGACCTGGCTGGAGACCTGGCTTGCAACAACCTGGTTACTACCCTGGCTGGGGACTTGAACCAGTGACTTTTGGGTTCGCAGGCCGGCGCCATATCCACTGCTTTCCCCATACTTTTGAGTGTTTTACTTTCAGGAATTCCAGTAGCTTCTCATGGTGAACAGTCAAAAAAAAAAAAAAAAAAAAAAAAAAAAATCCCTCATGTTTCTTGCATGGGGAAGGGGAAATAAACTATTTTAAAAATATGCCCAGAGTATTCTTCGTAAAAAAATTCTAATCTCCAGGAGAAAAGACTTGACCTCATCAAGACTGTACCTAGGAAAAAGAAAATGACTCAAATCCAGGCTTTTACCCTCATACTTAACCTGAGAGGGAATGAAATATATGTAAATATCAGTACGTGGACATAGGACAGCTAAAAGCCTGAAATTAATAATAGACTGCAGAAAGCTTCTCTTCCCCACCAACATATAACTAGCACATTAACCGGTCCCCAATATAACAAGTAGGGGTTACAGCGGTTAGGGTTGTAAGGTTTGGACTCTGTTTAAGAAGTTCTTAGGGAAATAGAAAGACAACAGGGGAGACAAAAATAAAGGCATTAGAGAAATATGAAATTGTTGTTACCTATAGCTACAACAAGAATTAAACAAAGTCTAACTTGGACCAGATTAATAAATATTCTTACACTAACGGCCTATTTACATCAATTTCTATATGATAAAACTTACCAGTTTTTAAAAACTTATGACATTGAAAAAGATAAGCAATAACAATCTGAAGAGACAAAGCAAGCATCAAAATCTAGCTCAGGTATGGGATAGGATAGGAATTATCAGAAAATTTTTAAAATTATGATTATCAATATATTATGAGTAAAAGTAGACAACATGGATGAACAAATGGATAATGTAAGCAGGATGAAGGAAATAAAGAAAGAATCAAAATAAAATGCTGGGAATGAAATACACTAACATAACTTAAGAATATTTTTGACTCAGTAGACAGGATGTAATGAAGAAACCAGTGATATTAAAGACATATTAATCAAAACTTCCTAAACTGAAATGCAAAGAGAAAAAGTAAAAGAAAAATCAAACAAACAAAATGTTCAATAATTCTATGATAATTTCAAAAGATATAAATCTATGTAATTGGAATACCAGAAAATGAAGAAAGAATGAAGCAGTCAAAATATTTGAAATAATACTGGCTAAGAATTCTACCAAAATTATTATATACTCCAATTCACAAACCCAAGGAGTTCAGAGAACACAAACAGGATATATCATAGTATATCATATACTCAAACTGCAGAAAACCCAGAAAAAAAGTAGAGAAAATCTTGAAAAGTGCTTAGAATGGGACAGGAGGGGACAGGAACACATTACTGTATTGCAAGTATTCTCTCATATCTATGACTAACTAAAATATAGTTTTGGTTAGCTACATAACTTTTCATTATTTGTACTCCAGTGTACATAAGCATTCATGGTTATAAGTCATTGAGTTTTCCTATTTTTATATTGTAAATAGTGTTTAAGAAGATATATCACATGTACAATTTTTTGCAAATTTCTGATTTTTACAAGCATAAGTATCCAAAGAATAGGAATGACCAAAATTTGCTGATTTTATATCCTTAATGAATGTTGAGTAATTGCTACCTGAAAAGACTGTGCAAATTGTACTCTAATCAACTGTATTTGAAATTGTCTGTTACTTACACCAAAGTGAACTCTGTGACTTATTTTCTAGTAAAATGAGCCAATGTTTAGTAATTCCATGAAATAAACATAGTGGTTACTAACATTATTCCTAATATAAATGCTTAACATGGTTATAAGTAATTGAGTTTTCCTATTTTTATATTGTAAATAGTGTCTAAGAAGATATATCACATGTAGTTTTTTGCAAATTTCTGATTTTTATAAACATAAGTATCCAAAGAATAGGAATGATCAAAATTTGCTGATTTTACATCATTAATAAATGTTGAGTAATTGCTACCTGAAAAGACTGTGCAAATTGTACTCTAATCAACTATGGTTCATTTTACTTTAGATATATTCTGAGACAGGCCAGTAAACCAGGTCCAGTGGAACAGGGAAACTGAGAAAACTGAATAAACTGATCTAGCAATTAACAGCCAGATACAGAATGTCACTTCCTAGAGGTAACATCTAGGCTTTAGTTGTATTTCAGCTCCAGTCCCAGAAAAGCAGCAAAACCAACTCAGCAGCACCATCATTGTTGACGGATGACACCTCCCCTCCCCTGGTGCTGGCCAATCAGTAGAGACCACAACCTTAAAAGAACACACCTGGAGAACTGATGATTATCCTGCTGACACTGTCCCCTGAGTTGTACCATAAGGTTGTCTGCCTGTAAGAGAGAGATACAACTCTCCAGACAAAGGAACCAGCACATGCTCTACCTCTGGGGAACACACCTATTCCTTCCCCCTTTTTCTCCCCCACAGACACACATCTTCTAAAGGCTAAAGAATCCCAAAAGACTTGAAAACAGGGGAGCAATGGGCATTGGCAGCACATCCTGGTCTAAGCCCCTGACTCAATCTCAAAGGGCCTCTTGCCTCTGATTTACCAGTGAGCTAAAAGTAGCACCACCTGACTCATTTCTTTCCTATAACATTTTAAGAGAGTCAAAGCAGCCCAGCCTGGGCTGTCCTATTGCTTCCTCTATGCTAAGCTTTTACTTCTTTCACTGTTCCCAGCTTTAGTAAATGCACTTTCTTTCAGTCACCTGGACTTGTGAAATCTGCACTAAGTCAAGAACCCACATATTACCTGCTGGCCCTAGGCAGAAACACTCAGGGCCTGGTTGCTTTATTTTCCAGTAACATTTTCTGAATGTTATTAAAATGTCTTTTTGGTATATACCGAGATACTATGACATTTTGTGGTCCAACTGTTTCTTTCCAGCAGACATTTATTTCTTAGTTCTGGCTGTTCTGACTTTTTCTTTCCTGTTATTTTGCAGAGGAGATGGGGAAACTGATCAAATTCATAGAAAACTACAATATACAGGACAATAATGAACAAAACAAACAAACAAGCAAAACAGAACCAGATACATGAATACAATGAATAGACTTTCAGTGGGCAGAGGGGAGGGGGTGGGGGGACGAGGAGGCAAAGAAGGGGAGCAGTTTTGTCAAGGAACTAGCATGGAAGAACCATGGACATGGACAAGTGGGATTGACTTTGTCAGGAAATGGGTGGGTGGGGAAGGGAACAGAGGGGAGGAAACAGGGAATGGATGTAGTAAAACAACAATAAAATTAAATTAAAAAAAAAAGAAAACTATAATAATTAGTGTGCACCACTGCTAATGATTTGAATACATGTGTGTATTTGGCTCTATCTGTCCTGAAATGTTATTTATGCATTTACTTAATACATATTTTGGGGGACTTTACTATGTACTGACATAGTCAGTCAACTTCTGTAAAAGGACAAATAACAAATATTCTAGGCTTTGTGGGTCATATAAATTTTCTGTCCCACCTCCTCCTTCACCACCACCTCCTCTTTCTACTTTTTCTCTTCCTAATTCTATTTTTTTCTTTGCATCCTTTTAGAAATAAAATATATATATATATTTTTTTTTATCTCACAGCACATATACAAACTGTATGCAAGCCATTTGTCAACTCTGGCTAGTATCAGGGTTACAAGTGATGAGTGATGCTGATAATAGTTGCACATTTTCAGGGCTCTGCCAGATTGCACTGCACTGAAAAGAACCACAAAAGAATGCAGACCAATATGATGCTATCTATAATTGGGAGATACAGGAAAGACCACTTACTAGCATTATAATGAGACTCAAAGGACTGTGTAATCTGTGAGCTACTATCTTGTCCTATTAGTCTTAAAATTTCAGTTTCTCTGAAACCTTAAATTCCAGGAGGACAAGGCAAATGCAAACCTTCATTACCACTGTATCTTCACTGTTTCTAGTTCAATGACATCAAAGACTATATAGATATTTGCTGGTTAGATAAAGATCAGAGACAAATAAACTAGGGTGAAAGTGACATTTTACAAGGTCCCTCACATTTCTCACTTAAATATAACGTGGAAAGCAGCTTGTTTTCTGATTGTGAGAAAACAAGTTTCTGAGCCTATGTGGGATATTTGCTATTATTCTGTTGGCTTAGACTCTTTTTTTGTAAGGTGACTTTGAGAGACAGCTTAAGGTGAAAACTGGATAGAGACATCAATCAAATGTCACTTTTTATTAACTGGAAATTTCTTCTAGATTCTGAAAAGTGGCTATCACTCTCACTTTCCATTAATTGTTTTAAACTTTTATCCATTTCTTTGCTTTCTTAAGTATTTTAGGGGGAGGTATGAAATTCAACATTTAGTTTGCTAGGTAAAACAGAAAAGGTATCACTGATTTTAGAGGTAAAAAAATCCTTAGACCCAGTCATAACATTACATATCTCACTTCTTTGGTGAATGATAATGTGGAATAGTGTTTCTGCTAACATGTTGTATGGGTTTCATCTGGGTTTGAAAAAATTTGGAAAGCAAGTTAGTACTTTAAATTCAAGTTTCTCATTATGGGTGGGAGCTCCTTTGCCTTTGTCCATACAGGAGACTAAATTTTCCCTCTGATTTCATGGATACCAATGTGTGTGAATGTGTGTTGTGTGTTAATTTCAACTATTGATGCTCTGCCTCTTAAAGAGTTTTCATTTTTGTTTCCATAAGCCTATTTTGAACTCTCATCTTTGCTCACTAGGACCACCACAATAGTTTTCTAACTATTATATCTTCATCTATTTTTTGTACATTTTCCTCCCAGTGTTGCATTCTGACTCATGACTTAAAAATTCTGTAGTCATGAACTTGGTTAAAACCCTTTGTTGACTTTCTTTACCACAGAGAAGTCCTTTAGTACTGGCTACACAAAAGTAACTAGTGCCTTCTGGAAACATCTTAGCTTTTCATGTCAACTCTCCTGGTCATATTTCATTTCAGAGATCATATTGTTTCTTTCCACTATCAAGCTTTCTCAAATTTTGAGAGCTGTACTTTCATAATCTTTCACAAATACTAAGATGTTAATCCCTATTTTAATTCCAAGCCTTTGTAAATGTTTCTTTCTTTATGATGCTCTGGCATTGGGTCTATTCATTTGCAAGTTTTCTTAGAACCCTGTTATTTTCTTTCATACTCTTTGTCAGAAATGTACAAATAAAGATATAGAGCTGGAGCTAGGTATAGATGAGAGAAAGGAGATAATGATGATATAATCATTACATCTAATACACTAATATATTAAAAAAAACAATGTCTACAGAGGATTGTAGGGACAATTAAGGGACAAGTATGACTATGTTTGTATTTTTTTATATGTGCATACACTTTTACATTTTCAAGTATATATGCAGTTTTTTTGATTATCTTATATTGCTTTAGAATGAACAATTAATGATTATTTTTGTCTGTCTCACCCATCAGAAAGTATAATTAAAGAGGTCAGTTTATCCTAGGGCCACAACATGTTCCACTTAGTTGTCACTCTATATATTTAGTGACTATATTAGTAAAGAAAAAAATTAAGAATTAATAGTGCAATAAACAAATGTATACCTTTACCACACTCCTACTGTGGCTTAATTAAAATTTGTTTTTCATCTACTTTAGTCCTCTAAGTCTATAGCTTTCCTTTTCTAGGGGGAAAAACCCATAAATTGTGATAAATTAACTCTAGCATTTTCTAAAGCTGCTCTACCTCAAACAACATGGCTTTAAATAGGTGTCTTCTCAGGATCAAGAATTAAGAAGTGGGAAGCAGCGTGGTAGTCAAATAGCAGGGGCAACACTTGTAAGAGTTAACCTGATGACTCAGTTTATATTATATGAACACTCTAGTCTACTAAACTCTAGCAAAACCCAGTCTCAAATTATGAAACTTTCAGAGGCATGACCAATAAATGACTCTCCAACCTGAGCATCAAAGTTTCAAACAGCATTTCTGAAATTGAAAAAAAATCTCTCAGTACCACTTTTATTTCCTTATATTGAAGGAAAGGTGTCAAAATGTATCACCTATCCAGCCAAGATGGAGGTGTAGATAGACATTGTGTCTCCCTCACAGCTAGAAGAAATTTACCTCAAAACTAAATAAAAATAAAAACAATGCACGAATGTCAGATAATCAAACTACACAGAAGTGCAACAGACAAAGAAGTAAAATTCTCAGTCAGACAGGTAGGAGGGGCTGAGTCTTCAAGCCTGGGAGGAGAGCAGTGGCAGCGGCTGCACCTGGAGCTGAGATTGCAGCAAAAAGTGCAGTCATACATGCAAACCTGGGAAGCTATCCTGGGGCCAGACAGTGCAGCCCACTATTCCAGTGTCAGGAAAAATAGAGCCATATTGCTCCTGAATGTGAAAGTCAATGGCGGTGGGGGCAGAGGAAGAAACTGCTGGACTCAACCAGCAAGTAGCATTGTTCCCTCTCAGACCCTCCTCCACATATAGAGCAACAACATTGTAAAACGGGTCACCCAGCCTGGACAAATTCCTAAGGCTCCATCCTTTACAGCATAATAGGTGTAATGGCTCTACCTAATACGAAGGCAAACACAGAAAGCTGTCAAGCTGAGGAGACAGAGAAACATGGCTCAAAAGAGGGAGCAGATCAAGGTACCAATGGGAGAACAGAGCAAAGAAGAGATAACCAAACTAACAGCCAAGGAGGTAGCCAACCTAACAATTGCAGAGTTCAAAACACTGGTGATAAAAATGCTCACAGACTTGACAGATATGCTTAAATACAATAAAAGTAAAAAGAAGTGAAAGCCAGGCTATGTGAAACAAAGGAATATCCACATAAAACCAAAGTGAAGGGAAGGAAATTAGGGTTCAAATCAATGATTTGGAACTTAAAGAAGAAATAAACTATCAACTGGTACAGAAGGAAGAAACAAGAATTAAAACAATGAGAAGAAGCTTAGGAACATCTTGGACAACTTTAAAGGTGCCAATATCCGAAGCATAGGAGTGCCAGAAGGAGAAGAGGAAGGGCAAGATATTGAAAACTTATGTGAAAAAGTAATGAAGGAAAACTTCCCTAATTTGGTGAAGGAAATAGACATGTAAGTCAAAGAAGCATGGAGAATCCCAAACAAGCTAGACCCAAGGAGGACCACACTAAGATACATCATAATTAAAAGGTTAAAAATAGAGAATTTTAAAAGCAGCAAGGAAAAAAGAGAGAGTTACCTACAAAGAGGTTCCTATATGACTATCAGCTGATTTCTCAAAAGAAACTTTGCAGGCAAGGGGCCTGGGAAGAAGATTCAAAGTGTTGAAAAGCAAAGACCTACAACCAAAATTTACTTATCCAGTAAAGCTATCATTAAGAATGGAAGGGCAGATAAAATGCTTCCCAGACAAGGTAAAGTTAAAGGTGTTCTTCATCACCAAGCCCTTATTATATGAAATGTTAAAGGGACTTGCTTAAGAAAAAGAGGATCAAAATTATGAACATTAAAAAGATAAACTCACAGCTATCAACAACAGCATCTAAAAAATAAAAACTAAAACTAAGCAGACAACCAGAGAGGGAATAGAATCAAAGATATGGCAAATATGTGGAGGGGTGTCAGCTGGGAAGGGTAAGGGAAAGAAGAGGGTAAAGGTGCAGGGGTTTAGACCTGTAATTGGTGGATTCAGGATAGATAGGGAGATGTTACGAATAGTACAGGAAAAAATGAAGCCAAAAAACTCACACACGTGACCCTTGGACATGATCTAAGGGTGATGAAATTGCTGGAGGGAGGTGCTGGGAAAAGGGGAGCAAAGGGAAAAGAAATTGGGACAAATGTAACAACATAATAACAAAGAAATATATATATATACATATATACATACATATATACATACATAAAGCATATGTATAACTTGGAAATGATGGTACTAGGAACTTTAATAATCTATCTGAAGCACATAGAGCAACATCTGGATTATTTGCAATCTATTAGCTTTGGACCCAAAATAGCTTTTCTGTTGCTATATAATCACCA
The DNA here is from genome assembly GCA_004026585.1 of Noctilio leporinus. Lineage (NCBI taxonomy): Eukaryota > Metazoa > Chordata > Mammalia > Chiroptera > Noctilionidae > Noctilio > Noctilio leporinus. The sequence continues at coordinate 76,867 of PVIW01006149.1, forward strand.
CTGTGTATTTCCTTTCAGTCCTGTGGGTTGTACTAAGAGTGAGTGTCAGTTTTTTAAAGGAAATGTTAAGGTTTTATTCAATTTGAAGAATTAATTAATTCTCTACATCTAGCTAATTTTCTACTGCTGCTGCCACTGTCATTTTTACTGACCAGTGTAGATGTAGCTATCACATAATGAACTAAAGACTATGCAAAACTGCAGTTTTTTTGGAAAAGGAACATGTTTGGATTGGTGTAATGATGACAGAGTACATGGTATTTTTATTCCCTCAGCCACAAAAATCAAATATTTGCATAGACCAAAATGATCAAGGCATTATTTTCCTGTAAAGAATCCAAAATATCAATCTGTATAATTGGACTAGTAAAGAGTATAATCCTGACATTGTTTAAAATGGAATTTACTAGCCCTGGCTGGTGTGGCTCAGTGGATTGATACCAGCCTGCAAACCTAAAGATCACTGGTTTGATTCCCAAGTCAGGGCACATAACCAGGTTGCAAGCCAGGTCCCCAGCCAAAAGTCCTTAGCTGGAGGCAGGTGAAAGGCAACCATACATTGATGCTGCTCTCCCTTTCTTCCTCCCTGAACTTCTCTCTGAAAACAATAAATAAAATATTTTTAAAATATTGCCTTCATCACTTGCAGGAAAAAAAGAGAAATTTACTATGAGTACATTTTCAGAGCAATGCTAAAGTACAAAATTTGAAAGCAAAATTGTATATCAAATGTGTATAGGTTTATTTTTTCTTAGTTTGTTATCCAAAGTTCTTAAAATATCTGTTAATTGAAGAACTTGAAAATGTATATGAAAGGATCAATGAAATAGAAAATATAATATTCATGATGGACTAGAGTTATTTAGGCTAAATGAAATAAGCCAACCAGAGAAAGAAAAATGCCATATGGTCTCACTTGTATGTGAAATCTAATGAACAAAATACACAGAAAAGCAAACTAGAAAGCAAACTAGAAAGAGAGGCATGGTTACATGGAACAGACTGATAGATGTCAATGGAAAGGGGACGGGGTCACTGGATTAAAGAGGATGAAGGAATTAGCCAAAGAACATATATGAATAACCTGTGGACACAGACAACAACATGGTAATAAGAGTGGACCAAGAGCTGGGTGGGAGAGGGCAAATGGGGGAGAAGTGGGAAATCTGTAATAGTGTAAATAATAAAAATAATATTGAAGAATAAAAAGAAAGTACCATATTTACTTTATGATTGAATTTAGACATATAGTCTTCAAACTTGGGAGAATCAAGACCTTTCTGATTATCTGATGAAAACATGAATACTTTTCACAGAAAATAATGTAAATACAAAAATAAACATAAAACTACACATATAAATTTATGCTATATCTCTTATTTCCTGTGACCTTCCCTTCCATACAACTTCCTACCTCCATCCTTCCATTTGGGAGAAGGGATCAGGTGGGAGCCCCTCAATGCCTCCAGTTAATAATAATCACAAGCATAGAAATTATATTGTATAGAAAAATAATAATAAATTCAAGAATTAACACAAACAATGGGATTAGATTATAACTTTCAAAAGTTCCAGGATCCAGAAACTAACACCTACAAGGGAAGATTCAAAGGAGGGGAAAAAAAAAGATTCAGCTTCTGAAAGGCAGGCCCTTTACAGTACAGGCTTCCCAGGCTAGGTGCCTGTTCTAGGAACACATCTGTGAACCAGCTGGCATTGTTGTGAGAGGGTGTATTCAGCTTCAATGAATTGTTTCTGTAGACCCTTTTTAACACGTTTGCCCATTTCCTGATAGGTGACTTACAAGGGCACCTGCCCAAACCAGGCTGAACATTCAGTAGGTTTTGACCTAAAACATGACCACATGCCCTACACTCCCTATTCACCTGATCTCCCTCTGAGCACATTTATCTCTTTAATGACCTGGAAGCAATGAAACAAAAAACAGCAGAAGCACCAAGAAGCATCAAAATATACAAGTTCAACAACTGCTTTGAGCAGTGAAAAAAATGTCTTGATAGGTGAACCGTATCAAATTGAAAGTACTTTGAAGGTGACTGATGTTTAAACATGTAAAAATAAATACACATTTTTATAAATTTATTCCAATTTTTTGTTTCTCTCTCATATACTGTTTAATTAAATATAATTTTACATCACCTTAATCTCCTTCATTAACAAAATTAAAATCCTAAATAAATACATATAATTTTGTTTCTGTTGATAACTTAAAATTTAGCCAATTGCTCCTTTTTTTGAAGGAGCAATGAAACAGGCTTTTCTTCTTTGTAGTTATTTATAAGAACATAAATACAAGACTATAATTTTTTTTGGCACAGGAATAAAGTCTCACTCCTTTTTATATTTAGTATTGGGAGAGAATGTACCACATTCAGGAAGTGAGTTAAGTATCTGTAGGAAGTAGGACCTGTGGACAAAAAAGGGACCACAGACTAAACCCAGCTTGGGGCAGGTCTGCATGGCAGCCTTATCAACTCAGAGACGTAAAGGAACCACAAGAGTGGTTTGAAATGAAAACTTCTTAACTTAAAGCAGTGTATGGCAAATAGCCATGTCCTAGGCTAGAATATTCCCTGGTGAAAGTCAATCTTTACCTTAAATGATCCTGTTTATTGCTTTTTTTTTTTTTTTACATCTAATATAGCATGTCAAATTTCCTTTCTATGGAATCCTCAAAGCACAAGCACTTCACCAGAGGTAGACCACAGATCCCCTTTACGTTACTGTTATCAAGTTGTTTGCTCTTAACAATCCTGTACTCGCCTATGTAAAAGAAACACTTGTCTATCATTCTACTTTTCATACAGTCCCAGAGGTTTCCCCTACCCTACTTTGCTTTCTCCCTCCTTATTCTATCACCAATGAATTTCCTGTAAGTAACTGGCATGTTATCTTTTGATTTTAATGTAGAATTCCCAAAGAATGGAATTAATTTATTTATTAAAAATATATTTATTCTGACATGTTTAAGAGTCAGTCACCTTCAAAGTTCTCTCCATTTGATGCAATACACCTATCAAAACATTTTTTCTACTTCTCAAAACACTTTTTGCGCTCATCGATTTTGATGCCTCCTAAGTGCCTTTGACCTTTTTTGTTTGGCCTCTTCTCTACCAGCAAACCATCTCCCTTTGACAACTTTTTTAACCCAGGGAAACAGCAACAAAAAATAAGGTGCTCAGGGTGAGATCAGGTGAACAGGAAGGGTAGGGCACGAGGATCATGCATTTTTAGTCAAAAACTGATGAACTCTGCACAGTGTGGGCAGGTGTGCTTGTAAATCACCCATCATGAAGTGGGCAAACATGTTGAAAGAGTCTTCAAAAACAATTCAGTGAAGCTGAATGCAGCCTCTCACAACGTCAACTGGCACACTGACACAGATGACTTGGTTTCTAGGACTAGTTAGGAAAGCCCTTACAAAAAGGGGCCCATTCTCCAGAAGATGACTCTGTTTTTGTCGGGGAGCTCCTCCAAATAAAATAAGGTGCAAACTGCCATTTTTCAAAGCATTTTCTCAATCCAGTGAGGTTTTGCTTCCCAGCAATTGCCATTAGTTTGGCCCAGATAAACTCACAAATCTTCTTACAGGCTAGGGTTAGCAGACCAAAAGAGGGAAGAGAAGAAGAAAGGAAAAACTATAAATGAGGAGGGGGAAGAGCTACACATACATACACACATATTCACACACACACACACACACACACACACACACACACAGAGAGAGAGAGAGAGAGAGAGAGAGAGAGAGAGAGAGAGAGAGAGAGAGAGAGATGAAGGAAGAAAGAAGAAATAAAAAGAGAAGAAGAGAAGCTGGGCCAACTTCCAGTTTATTTATTGATTTTCCCCAAAGATTTCTCTGTGTTGATTTGAATTCTGACGGAAAAAAATCAAAATGAAACCAGCATTAAGTATTTGGAAAGTTCTCAGAAGAAATAAAAACTTATGCAAAAGAGAGCTTGCTCAAATTCACTCAGGCGCCCTGTTGGAATAAGAACGGTACTGTGATTAGGGATGGATAGTACTGCAGGTGCTGGAAAAAGAAAATGAAGATGCCCAACTCAATGCTTCCCTGTCCCTCTCTTCTAACTGCTTCTTTCAAAATTTCCATATTCAAACCCTTCATTATAATATTCTAAAATATTTTTTCTACTTTTCAGTTCATTAACTTTACTTCCTTTTTTTCACAGTTGATCCTTATTTATCATTCAAATGGAGCTTCTTACTTATATTACCTGTGATTGAGCCATAAAGAAGTTAAAGCATTTACACTGTAAAAGAAATGCTGTTCAGGTAAAGGGATTTACTTCTGAGGATAAGATGAGATGTCTTTTTGTGGTATGTAAGGCATTTTTTTTTTTTTTCCCTTAGAAATCTTTTCCCAGAAGGCCAGTGTTCTTAAAATCACATAGTTTACAGAACAGCCTTTTTTTGTTTCCTCCCTAGTTTAATACTCTCACTTTTTGTCTGGCTCAGCACTGAAAAGGAGCAGAAACTGGTTGGAAAGCTCCGAAGAATTTCACCAGGTTTGAAGGAGAACTGAGAAGGATTTTAAGCTTTCTCTCTTGCTATAAGTTCTGGATTTAGACTGCATCATACAATACATGATCATGCATGACCGGCTACTAGTTGCAAAAGACTATTATCTGCATTATGGACCATTTTAATGGGAAAACTAAGGGTAAAGTGTCCCAGGTCTGAGGTCTAGAATTACTTTATGTAGACTTTGGCTTCCTAACTTTTCTGAACACTTGGAGTTTCTGGTGGGGTGTAACTAGCAGCATTGTTATGAAGATTTACCAGTTTGGTGTATAAAACACAGTGCTACACATATATTTGAACTGCTAAATCATTTGAAGTTTCCATCTGTCTTTTCTAACCTGTTTTCATTAGTAACATGCTGTTTTGAGGAAAAGGTGTTGTTTAGTTATTAAATTTAGGTAATTATCTCATAATGTATAATTGATAACTAATAAATATATCTCAAAATATGAAACTATGCTGTAAGGGTTTTTTTTTTCTTTCAACATAATTTTTCAAGTATTTGTGGGATCTTCTTAAATATTATTGGATGATCTATCTTTTAATAGCTGTGTATAGTCCTTAATTTTAACAAATAACAAATAAAAATTTTAATCCTATTTTTTGTAATTTTATTTAACAAGCTTATTTTCAGTATATATATATAATATAAAAATTAGGAGACAAGTCCTGGCTGGATATCTCATTCAGTTAGAGTGTCATCACAATACACCAAGGTTGTGACTTCAATCCCCACATGATACACCAAGGCTATGGGTTCAATTCCCACATTCAACAAGCCACCAGTGAATACATTAATAAGTGAAACAATAAACAGAAATTTTTCTTTTGCTTCTTTCCATTCTCTCTAAAATCAAATCAAAATCAAAACAGAAAATAATAAAGTGAGCTGAATCATTTCTTGAACCCAATTTCCCCTTCTTTGGTCATAAGAATGTCTTATGGTACAGGAGGGGTACCTTTGAAAAAGAAGTTACATGACCTATTTCAGGCAAGAAGGACAAGTGGAAAGAGGTCTGTGAGCTTTAGGCTCCCACTGTTTTTATTCTCTTAAACTCTTTCAATATTGGCATATTCGATATGCCAATGTGACATATTCTTGGATGCAGGTAAAAACCAATAGTTTTAAGTCTCTTACAGTTAAGATGTTTTGCAAATTTGGTCTTCAGAAGTATGATGATGACTTCTGTTTCTGGTTCCAAATGTAAGGAGCTTGGAAGTCACTACTGTGTCCTAACAAGTAAGCACTAAACAGCTTTAAAAAAATATATCTTTAATCTATAACAGGATGGAGGACTCTGGACAAATGACGGCCCTCAAGATTGAAGAAATAGACCAGGGAATGCAGGAAGCTAAGGCTTCCCAGAGTGGAGATTCACAAAAACCTTGGAAACCAGTGCCAGGTGGGAACACCTGAACTGTAACTGACTTCTTAGAGGCTCATTGTGAAAGCCTCTGAGAGGTAAAACTGTCAAAGAAATATTCCCTCATTTTTCTGGGGCAGAAAAAAGAAACCATTGTGAAATATGCCAAAGCACTTTGTTCTTAACAAGCCCTGCCCTCTGGGGAGCTAGTTAACCAAAGGACATCTTGCTGGGGTGTTACCCATACTAGCCCTCCTGTCCCATCAACAGTGGGGCTATGGAGAGCAGGACCAATAAAATAGCATTGTCTGGGTCAAGATAGCATAAAGTATATGTATAAAACAAAATGGAGTCACTCATGTCGACCCAAGTGACTACCTCTCAGCCATGACGCTTTGGTTCAAGAGGGAAACTAGTTAAGTCATGCTAGACACATATGGTAAGGAGACACACCTAAGATGCCTGCACATGTGACCAGAACAGCTATGTCTATAGAGTGGGACCATCCACAAATAGGCTTCTGGAAAATTCCCCACTTGGTATCAGGGGTGCCAAGGCACTTACCAAGAGTCCCAGAAGGGTGAAGTGCACCACTCTTGAGAGTATAACTGAGGCAGGTTCCAGATCCCTGCTGAGACAGTTGAGCTACACACATCAAGATGTTGGTCCACTCCACCCTGATCTCCCTTGGTATTGGCTGCCAGGGGCTCTTTCCTGCTGGACCAAGAACTTTGTCTGCCCTGCTGTCCATCTGGCTCCAGTGATTCTTCCTGCATGAAGCTGACAACTTTCTTACTCATCCTGCTATCTCCTGGATCCAAAGTCTGAGACTCTGGGACTTGGGTTTGTTATTCCTCAAATCTCTCATATAATGTAATTACTGATTGTTTCTGAGTGATTAGTATTATTATTAGGTTAGTATAAATTTGGATTAAATTTGCATTAATAAAAGCTACGTGAACCTGCATTAATAAAGTCCAAGTAAATAGTATAGTCAGCCATGTGGACTCCTTGTTATTTCTCGGTGCCAGTGTCACCTGTAGGACCACTAGTCATACGGTGGCTGGGCAGTTTGGTTGTTAAGGCCTGGATCAGATGATAGGAGCAAGATCAAAGGCCAACTGATAGGAAAGATCATATTGTGAACATATGACCGCAACAGGGGGTGAACTAAGAAATTCTTGCGAACTTCACAGACCAGAGGCATTGGCTTAGTAAAAGACTGAAATCCAATCATGCTATTGTAGACTGTTCCCCCTCACGCACACACATCTCTTCCCCACATTACTAAAGGCCTTTTTGCAGCAGTTCCTATCTGTTTATCTATCTATATCTGTCTACCTATCACTCTATCTTTATCTATGTATCACCTAGCATCTATCTACATTTCATTTATCTATTATCTACTTCCCCACCTTATTAAGCTTTAATTGACTAATACAGATTCTATGTACTTAAGGTGTTCAACATGATATTTGATGTATGTATATAGTGTGAAATGTAGATATCCCTAAAATGCCAAGCATATAGGGGCATAGGTAAATCAGCCATTGTAAAACCGTACAATAAAATGTAGTAGTTACAAATTATGTAGATACATATTTGTTGATATGTTTGTCCACGTTAATGCTGCAGACACTCATGAGGCATATTTTCATTACGAGAGCTCCATTCTTTAATATAAATGCCCATAAATGTATTTTTTATTTTCCTCTCTTGCTTTCACCTCTTATTTAATATTAAGAACTCCTCTTTATCTTGTAGCCATTTTTTGCAATACATTTTGTACACTTTGTTTTGTCTCTCTGATTCTTTTAGCTTTAGATGATCATTTTTACATTGCAAATTGTAACCTTTGATTTTTCTACTGGGTCTGATAGATTTTTTGATTTACAATGCTATGTAAAACTGACCTTTATTGTCACAATTACTGTTTGATTTACCTCGTTTATTTATTCTGTGCAGTAATATATTTTTTTGGTTTTATATTTCCTCTCTTTTTCATATTTGTCTGTGTAAGAAATGCTTGTAGTTTTCCCATTAATAATTTGAAAGCTAAACATTCTTTAAAGATCTGTTTCTAGGTGCTTTCAGTGATTAAATATGTATATGCACAGGTAGGTGTATATATTAACATTTTCAACCTAAAAACAATCAATAAAATCGGAAAATGAAATGTGTATTTACTATTTGTTATCACTGTTGATTTTGTCCTATAATTTTACTCTTGAGTACGTATTGGGTACAATGGGACTTTTTTTAATTCTTTTTCTTATCCATCAGTCTTGCTCCCTTGTCTTTTTAACATACCTGAAACCCATTGTGCCAATGAAGATTCAGTGACCCTGTTAGATTAAACAACTTTCCTGGGTCACACAGATCTATCTAAATGTCAGGATTGCAATTCCAGTCCAATGCCAGAGTATTTACTCTTTACCACCATGTTTTAAATTTTTAATCATCCTTTTGTCATCTACCAGTAAAATACCACTTTTAGCTGACATCTTAGAGAGCAGATTTTCTTTAGGACACAGGGAAGTTTCAGGAAGAGAAAATATTGAGCTTTAAAAATCCATTATACTTGTTAGACTTTTGCAACATCCTCAGTAGTCAGTTATTGATTATTGTTTACAAGTTTAAATTTTACAGTGACTTCCTATTCTGGTTAAAGATTAACGAGTTTCTTTGCTATAGGAACTAATTATATTTTCTGATTATCTTTTATTTGTTAATGGCATTTTTATTTCTGGCTCTGATAATATAGATTGTCATTTTCACTGATTCAAGATATTTTTGATAAGATGTTCTAATGCTTTCTCACAGGACAACATTTTCTCCTACATACCTTTTCCTCCACCAAAATGTATTTTTAGCTTATATAAAAATTAGAAGCAGAGCCTTGCCTGGTGGCTCAGTGGATAGGTGCTGACCTGTGAACCCAAAGGTCATTGGTTCGATTCCCAGTCAGGGCACATAACTAGGTTGCAAACCAGATCTCCAGCCAGGTCCTTAGCTGGAGGCAGATGAAAGGCAACTATACATTGATGTTTCCCTCCCTCTTTGCCTCTCTCACTGCCCTTCTCTCTAAAAATAATGAATAAAATATTTTTTAAAAATTAGAAACATAGCTTATCTGTTGATAATTGTCTTTAATTAGATGACTCTACGTATAAAGAAAGAAAACTGGTCCTTCCCTCCATCTGATATAAATGGGTGCTTATCAGGAGGCATTAGAACTGTATTTATAAGTGGAACTCTTTCTGGAAATAGACTTTACTAAAAAACCTAACATAGTCCTGGCTGGTGGCACAATGGAGAAGGTGCCAGCCTGGGAATCCAAAAGTCGCTGGTTTGATTCCAGCCAGGCATATAATCAGGTTTCAAGCCAGGTCTCCAGCCAGGTCCATAGCTAGAGACAGGTGAAAGGCAAACATACATTGATGTTTCTCTACCTTTCTCCTTTCCCCTCTTTCTAAAAATAATAAAAATCTTAAAAAAAAATAAAACTAACATAGGCTTTTATAATAATGAAAACAACAAAGCACACTTGGTTACTTAGGTTAAAAAACAAACAAACAAACAAAAAACCCTCATCAAGCAGTATCATTAAATCATAATTGTTCAATTAATGGAGCTTATTTCCATCTTGCCTTTTTATTATTATTAGGCAAATATTTCAACCCTATTTTATTCAGCCTTTATTACGTGTCAGGCTCTCTGTTTGATTCACAAACAAACTATTTTAATCCATCATTTTAGACAATATTTTAAGCAACCATTTTCATTATTACCCAAGTTTAAAATATTCATAATTCTGAAAATGCACATTATTCTTATTACTATTGATGACTTACACTCTTCTGTATGGTGCAAGTGTATGTTTTAGTGTTGGGTTCTCTTAGAAGTAGACCCAGGTATGTAAATGTAAATGATCTACCACCAACTGTTCCAGGAGAAATCAGTAATGGAGTTGAGGAAGCAGGCTGGAAAAAGGGAGAAAGCCAAACACAGATGTGATTTCAGGGGGTAACCAAACTCTTCCCAGTTTCTTAGGGAATTCTGGAGAAGAAACTAGACTTTTGTCCAGGCAAACGTTAGTCATTAATCAGGCACTGTCCCCAAGGACATAAAGTTCTCAGGAAATACTGGTTTTCCTTGAAAATCTAGCAGCTCTAGTGTCCAAGGGCATCCAATTATGGCCTCAATCATGAGTTGGTAACAGGAAAACTTGAGAGAGGTCATGGCTAACTTCAGAGAACTTACAAGAGAGATCCAGTGATGTAGAGCCAGCTCTTAAAATATTTGACACCATATTCTTAATATTGTTAGACATTTTTTTGAAACTCTGTCATCCTTTAGCTATTCTGTGTTTTTAATATTTCCTTGCTTCTGTCCATTTTTATAAATAGGAAGGAAGCATCAGCAAAATGAGCTAAAAGGGGATACTTTTTTTCAGGGACAAGTCTTTAAAAAGTACCTCTTCAAATAAAAAAAATAATAAGTAAAAAGTAAATGTATGTTTCCCCTAAACTTCTCATAGCCTATTTAGCTTTACCTACACAGTATGAATTACTTATTTGTTCCAGTTCTAGGAATAACCCATGCCATTAAAATTGGTCACGGCCTGATATTAACTAAGCTTTATTACTTACAAGGAAAAATGTATTCTTTTCTTCTTTTTTATATGTAATAATTTTAATGACTTGGAAAAGTTACTAAGAGATGAATGCTTTTTCATTTTTGTGTTTTCCATGCAAGTCTGCTGCCTCACACCTAGAAAATACTTGGCTGCTGTAATTACAAATGAAAGATTGTTTCTTTATATGTGAAGAGTATTAAATTTTAGTCAAAGGACAAATACAAATAAAAATATATAAGATTGAGAGTCTTGATATTTAACTATTCTGATATTGACCAACCAACATGAACAGAAATGTAAGGTGTGGGCAGGAAATCCCCATTTGAGAAGTTTCTTCATTGAAATCTTGCAACTAGCTATCAAATTAGCCTCCCTATTGGACTCAGAAGGAGGCACCATGATGATCTATAATTAAATTCCTGGAATCCAATTTTCACTTGCTACCCCTAGAATAAACATCATTAAACTACACATTGCTCATCAAAGTGATGCATAAAGGCTTCCTAGATAGCTTCAAAGACATAAGCAAAGGTGCAAATTATGTATAATATTTGGATTTCTCCATCTAACAAACAGAAGCAGCATACCTCCCAGATGGAGGTTGTGAAATTGCTGTCTCTTGGAAAGCTTGATGCATAATAAATTGTACATCATATTTTTTGTTTGGCTGCTCTTAGAATATTAAAATCACACCTCTTCCTAGACCCCTAGTTTACCTCTCTGGCAGACATAAATATTCAAAAGCAATACGTATCTGAGAAGGTTGGCTAGAACTTTTTCAGATGACTTCCTTCTAGTGTATATTTCAAAGTGAAATTGATATATATTTGTTTCTTCTCTATTACATATAGTATAGCCCAATGACTATTGATAAATGAATGCTTTCCAGTAAATTGTTTGAAAAGAACTTATGGTATGAAGACATCTATTCTCTCACTTGGAAGAATATATATGTATATATAAATAAATACATATGTGTGTGTATACACACATACACATACATGTACACATATACACATACACACTGTATACACACACATATGTATTCATACATATACATATACACACATACTCATGCATATATATGCTTTCTTTTTGAAATAGTATCTATACATATATATTTGTGAATTAAGAGTGAATAAACACAAGATAAATATTCTATAATCGATGCCTTTAAAGGTCATAATCAATTGGCTTATTTCACTGGAACAAATAGACTTTTTATTTCAATTCAATGTGTTCTCAACAGGAGGTCATTTTAAAAGAAAGGCAATAATATAACTGTCATGAACCATTTGTTATTTGAAAGGGTTGCCAGATAATTCTCCCAGGATGCTTCCATTTAAGATATTATTTTGCCTGCAAGCCAGGTATAGAAATCCTTGAGCTCACTTTGATTATTTAACCTTACAACTTTGTCAAATATTGTCACTAATGGGAACAGTAACTGTCTATATCAATGATAGAAAGCAAAAAAGCAATGAAATGCATAAGCATACATACACTGTTTTCTACTGAAATATTCATTTAAATTTTCAAAGTAACATTAATTGAAATATGAATATATTTTAAAATAAAATGATCAAGTTGAAATGTCTTCATATTGACTCTTTTAAATAGTAATAGTTTATAGAATCATTACATTACAAATTCAGTGGAATAGGATGTTTTAAAAAAAATTATTTACAATGAATAGTCAATAGAAAATGACTTTAATTTTATAAAACTAATTTCAGCTAAATTAGAAAAATTTGGAAAAATAAAGACCTGCATAAAAATAATAACAGGAATGACATTTTTCATAAAGGCTAAAATAGTAAATATTTTAGGCTTTCTGAGCCATATCATATAGTCTCTGTTTCAACTGTTGGACTTGGTGGATGTAACAAAAGTTGCCATAGAAAATATGCCAATGAATGTGCATGACTGTGTACCAGTATACATTTATTGATGAACTCTGAAATTTAAATTTCTTAAAATGCTCACATGCCATTAAATATTATTATTGTTGTCTTTTTTTAATTATGTAAAAAATGTAAAAACTACTCTTAGCTTACAGTGAGCTGAGTTTGGCCTGTGATTCTTAGCCTGCTGATCTCTGATCTAGAGTTCTGGAGTATTACCTTTTATAAATTGGCAATGATAATATTTTGACATTTGCTATTTTTTCTCTCCTATTTATATAACAATTTTTACTTAAATGCATACATATTTACTTGTAAAAAATCAGTATGCTAGCATATAAAAAACATACTGTAATATCAATAAATGGCTTTATGCATTAGTGTACTTGGTTCATACAATTATGAGTATTAATATTTTTAATTTTTTAAAGGTTTAGTTTAAAAAAATATTTTATTTATTATTTTTTAGAGAGAGGGGAAGGAAGAGAGTCAGAGAGGGAGAGCTACATCATTCTATGGTTGCCTTTCACCTGCCTCCAGCATGGACCTGTCTGGAGACCTGGTTTGCAACCTGGTTATGTGCCCTAGCTGGGGAATCAAACCAGCAACTTTTGTGTTCTCAGGCTGTCACCTTATCCACTGTGCTACCTGCCAGGGCTATGTTTTCCATTTTATAGATGAGAAAATTCGGGCTTAGAATAAATCTAAGTTTTCCAGGTTTGACCCTCTGTTTTGGTTTTAAAGAGATTGAAATAGAAAAGAAAATTCTAAATAAAGTAGAATAAATGGAACCTGTTGGACCTATACCAACATTCTGGGAACTACTATATTAGGTAAAATGAGGAAATAGCATAAGAAATGTAATGAAGTAATAATAACTAATACCTTAACCAAGCAAGAATAAAGACTAATGAATCACCTCTTCAAATATGTATTTGCACATATATATACATATATGTAAATATATTATATATGTACATATGTATACACACATATAGTGAGTGTGTATATACATGTATATACATATATATACATAGTGTATATACATATATATATACATATATGTATATATATATATAGTGTATTGCTCACTGATATGACAAAACTGATGACCATTCATCTAGACTCAAGATCTATCTCAGCTAGTCAGTGTTGCATAAACACCCTAAACACTCTCAAGCTGTCCTTTCCTTTTTCTGGGGTTTATATTTCTTAACCCATTTTAGCCATCAGCATCTTCTTAGCAAAGATGATCTGTTACATATTATAAATTTAATGTGTTTCATGTGTTTAATGTATTATAGTATTTCAGTTCTGAGTTTAGACTTATCACTTTGATTGGAGTTCATTGTGGTCATACTTCTTGGGTTTTCCTTTATAATCCACTTAATACTGTGCACCATTGGCATATATTATACCACGTACCATTATCATACCTTGATTGTGTAATTATTTGGTCCGACTGTCAGAAATGCCCATAGTCACCTTCATTTTTTTCTCTTATTCAGAGAGATCTTCAAGATTTTCCCCAAGTGCTTTCTACTAAGCTGAATGAAGCTTGACTTAGTCACTAAAGGCATTTTTTATGGTTTCTTACTTGACTGCTTCTCTCTTAATTAATAAATTACATCAAAGGAAAAAAACATATTTTAGCTTACTGTAGGTACTTTGTAAAATTTAATTTCTTTATTTTTTCTGAAATGTTTGTTAGTTCATTATAAAAGACAGGAGTTAACCTACACTAACTATGGTATGTGTACGTGTGTGTACATGAATGCACTTTAAAATTTGTTTAGGCCTAATTTTCTGAGGTAGTAATTAATATTTAAATTCTTTAGTGTTATTACACTTTAATGCACATTTTTTCTGAGATCACACTTTCAAAATCATACTTTCATAAAGGCAAATAATTATTATACTATCAGAGCATGAATATCAGCTACTTACCTGGAACATTCATATACAGGTCAAAATTTTAACCTAAATATATTTTAAATTTTGCCTTGACTACGTTTTCATCATATGTTTTGGAATTTCTACCCTATATCAGCTGTAAAGTGATTGGCATCATGGGAGAAAGGATAAATTAGTTGTTTTTAAAACATGACTACATATTGGCATTTATGTTAGCAATACCTGAAAGTGACATTATTAAATCTGTTGATTTGTGAATATTTCAACATTTTACCAGTAAATTGTCAAAACAATATCTTGAGCACATTCAGTTCCATATTTTCAGAAGTATTAACTGACAGCTATTAAGTGCCTTTCTTTGGTGCCAGACAGCAAATCAATGGTATGATCAATATCTCAATCCACAGGCTCTAAATTAACTATAAAATAAATGGATTTTGTCCAAATATCAACGTTCACACAAAAATAATCATTAGCAAGATTATTTGTAATCATTAATAGCAACAATTATGTTACAGTTTGCTTATTTTCTTCCCAAAAGAAGAAGCTTAGCAAATTTTTATTTCTGATCTGAGTTCAGAAGTTGGGCTTCTATTACTTGAATGTTGGGAAGGTAATGTGACTCTAAGAGCATGACTTGAACCAAAGAGCAAAGCAAAATGCCTGGCACATAGCTGATGCCCAGTAAATACTAGGTGCACTTGAATAAAATCTCAACAATACCAGACAGGTTTGTTCTTTACTCAGTGTATTTTAAATTGAGGTTAAAAACAACTGAATATTATCTTCAATTATACAAATACTGGTCTTAAATTTAGAGAAAAACTGCACTAAGTGACTAAAATAATCTATTGCACTTTTGTTATACTTTGAGGACCTCAAGTAAATTAATATTTAAACTCCAGGGAAATGAAAAAAACATTTATATAGACATATGAGCAATTCTTATTTGTTGTATTAAAAAACAGCTATGCTATATTTTTTAAAAATCAAAATAAAGACACAAAACTGGGTAAGGGAGAAAATAGTGTGTGGGTATAAATTTAGCAAAATTAAAATATATCCATGGGGTAATTTTCTCACATGCTGCAGAAAAGGGTAAGTTGTAGTTACTCCAGAGTTAGGCATGTGATTTTAAAATAGAAATGGTCAATGTAAGGTGGGGTATCATCTCTGAAACTAACTAGTTTATTTTCCTCTGTCGTGAAGATGAGGTAGATTTTGAGAAGTAAGATCTAGTTCATCAAAACTCTCATTAACAACAGCATAAACATTGAAAGGTTGGCAAGAAAAAGAAGAAGGAAGGGGGAGGAGGAGAAGGAGAAAGGAGAAGAAGAAGGAGAAGGAGAAGGAGAGGGGAAGAAAGAGGGAGAGTGAGAAGGAGAAAAAGAAGAAAAAGAACTAGAAGAAGAAGAAGGAGAAAGAGA